>CAUYLG010068994.1:0-134798 GCA_963573385.1 Cacajao melanocephalus | reverse complement strand
CCTATTAGTCAAAGGTCAACTGTGGGCTTCACTATAACATTTTATAAAATGTATTTCTTCCTCCCACACCTCTTCAAAATATATTTCTTCAAAGAATTCATAACACCCAACGAGTAGAGATCCACAGTGATAATAAATGCTATGTCTAAAATGACTTAACTAAAACAATTCCAGGGTGCCACCAGCAGAGATCACACAGAAGGAAACATGGCACTTTGAATGTTCTCTTCTGGAAGAACAGATAGGCCTTCAAAGCAGAAGAGTTCAAATAGGGGCGATTTAAACAGGTAGATTGTCAATGGCTAATGTATTCAATGAAGTCCTATAGACAAAGATATTTAGTGATTAAGTGGCCCACATACACCTTACAGCTTTTCTTCCAAATATACGAAAATCTATTTTTAAAAGTCTCTTAGGTATTTTCCATGGTTTCTGAATTATCTGTGGGAAGCTCTGACTTACTTGTATAGAATTTAATATATGTGTCCACCATTAAATCCAGATCGTGTTTTATATCAAAATCTATGTTAAGCAAGGCCAAGTTACTTGACCTTTGGTCTGTCACAGTGTTCCTCAAATATGCTTTAAGACGTTTTCGTCCATTTTCATACTGCTCATTTTCAACCTTCATCACAGGAAGAATACACAGGACCTTTAGCAATGCACACACATTAGGAAAAAACTTGATGTCAGGCAGATAGAGGGCTTCATAGATAGTGGATGGAAGCTCTATATCTTTCCCCCTGTGTTTCCATTTGATTCTCCAACAATGAAGCTCAGCTGAGAGCATGTCAGGATTGGGTAAGTCACTTCTATACATATCAGCATGGTGTTCCTCCGATGTATTGAATTTGAGTTGTCCTATGACTGAGGGTACCAGAGATAAGCATTTAAGAGCTTTCAGGTGCTGTTCTGAGACTATATCTTTAAGTTCTGAATAATGTGCTCCACTGTTGGGACACTTGGGGTTTCCTTATAGTAACTCTCAGAGGTTAGCTGAGATTCCAAGTTACCCTGGTGAGCTCTGTGGAATTTCCCAGGGAGTTTCTTTTGAATATCAAGCTTGGTTGCCAAATCTGTGGCTTCCTTAAACCAAAATTCATGATAAACTTCAGTATTTTCCATCACTTCATTAAGTGAATGCAGTACTGCAGTCAAGCTACCAGCTGTTTTTTTTTTTTTTTTTTTTTTTTTTTGACATGGAGTTTTGCTCTTGTTGCCCAGGCTGGAGTGCATTGGTGTGATCTTGGCTTACTGCAATCTCTGCCTCTCAGGTTCAAGCAATTATTTTGCCTCAGCCTCCCAAGTTGCAGGTACCTGCCACCACGCCCAGCTAATTTTTTGTATTTTTAGTAGAGACAGGGTTTCGCCATGTTGCCCAGACTGGGCTTGAACTCGTGACCTCGGGTGATCCACCTGCCTCAGCCTCCTGAAGTGCTGGGATTACAGGTGTGAGCCACCACACCTGGCCCAGAAAATACTTATCTCTGTTTTAGGATCAAAGATGAATGACTTGGAGAGACTCAATAACTTGCAGAAAGTCAAATAGGTAAAATTCATAATCAGTCATAAACCCCCTGCTCTGTGTTACACTGTAAAGAAACAGAAATAGAAATGAACCAGCAGTCCTCAGGGGGATCTGTTTGAGGGCCATCAGTTTCTTCCCTCTTGCCGGTGGCTCTGAGTGGTGGAGAGCTGTCTAATGTCACATATGAAGCTTCCTGGGCTTGAAGTCACAGCTGAACTGGAGGTAAAGAGGCTGTAGAATCCAACCAGTGGGGATCAGATTTTAGCTCTACCACTAACTAGCTGTGTGATCATAAGCAAGTTTCTTAATCCCTCTGAGCTTCAGTTTCCATATCTGTAACATGAGAATATTCACAGGACTCTGTGGTTTAGCTGCAGCAGGTAAATGAGTAGATTCTAGAGCCAAACTGTTTAGATTTAAAGCCTAACTCTGCTATGTGACTTATGATAAATTTTGGAATCCTTTGGGGCCTTACTTCCCTCAATTCTAAAATGGGAATAATAGGACTCCACTCATAGGGTTGTTATCAGGATTAAATGAGTTAATACACGTCATGTGCTTAGCCTGGTTCCTGGCATAGTGACAACCAATGTTAGGAGCTCTTAAAAACACTATTGGAAATAGTCCACCTAAACTCCTAGGACAGTGCAGAGCAGATGGCAGGTGCCATTATTGTCACTGCCCCAGAGTGCCTGTTTTCTCTGCCTTCCTTCCCACATCAGTCATCTTGGTATTACCGTAGGGACCAGCTAGGACATGGCCATGTAATGTGAAAATAGTCTCCAATGACAGGAATATTCCTTCTGTGTGGATGGTCCGAGGAATCATACTGTAGGATGTTTTACTCTTAGGCTTTAACCAGAGGTGAACCAACACCATGTTGGTTCACCTCTAGGGTTCACCTCTAATTAATCCATCCATAAGGGTCCAATCATGTATAAATCACCAAATCTACACAGAAATCTGTATGAGCGAAAAACATGATAGCCAGTGCAACCACTGTATCCAGGCAGAGCTTCTACTCAGAAACCTGTTGGCAAAACCTCATTCTCCTGTGGCCTGATCTCCAACCAAATCCACTATCACCATTTGAACTCCTCCCTGATATTCAGGAGAATTTAGGTGCATGGGAGAAATACTTTTAAGTTACACCTTTAGTTCCCAAACTTTAGCCTGCATTGGAATCACCTGGAAGGATTTTTAAAACACAGAATCAGTTTGAGGTAGGGTCCAAGAACGTGTATTTCTAGGGAGTTCCCAGGTGTGGCTAATGCTGCTAATCCAGAGGGCCTACTTTCACAGCCACTGCTTTAGACTCTTTTCTCAAGATTCTCAGAGAGTGTCAGAAATGGAAAGTAGGGATGCCCTGGACAGCAGTGTTCAAGCCTGGGGCTAAAGCTTCCTCCCTGAGTTATATTTTCTCATAGCTCCTATCACAGTCCTATTTCTAAAAGGATCCCTGCACATTGGCTGTGCTGAGGGGAAAATGACTGGGATAAACCCGAGATCATTGTCTGACAACAATAGATGTTAATAAATGAACAGTTCATTGAGTGCCTACTGTGTGCCAGGTACTATACCAAACGCAAAAGACACACTGGGGAACAGGCAGAGAAGTACTGCTCTGGTGGACCTTATGTGAGACAGCCCTTATATAATAGAGACAGCCAAGAAATATGTAAACTAATAAGTAGGTAGTGGACAGTGTGATGTGAGTGACATCTTTGCTGAATTAATAGTAGTTTTTGAATACTGGAAGATTACTCAGTTTTTTGGTGCTATTCACTTTGTAACAATTACAGACACAACACACTTGTGCAGTGGTACAGTCATAGCTCGCAGCCTCAAACTCTGGGCTCAAATGATCTTCCTACCTCAGCCTTCCATGTAGCTGAGACTATATAGATATGCATCATCACATCCCTCTAAGTTTAAAATTTTTTGTGGAGATAGGGTCTTGCTATGTTGCTCTGGCTGGTCTCAAATTACTGGCCCCAAGTGTTCCTCCCACTTTAGCCTCCCAGAGGGCTAGGATTACAGGCATGAGCCACCATGCCTGACTACAACACACAAATCTGTCTGCAGACCCTGGACATTAAAGCTCAGGCATCCCCTCTTTCCAGGAAACCATCCCTGATACCCTCCCCACTCTGGTGGCTTGAGTCCCAGGTACCCACATTTAATAATCCATCAGTAATCCTGAGCTGCTCTCTTATTTGCTGCCCTTCCACACTGTATTGAAATTACTTAATTTTTTTAATACTTGCCTCCCACACTAGAATGAGAGCTGCATTTCTGTCTGTTGTTTCTGGCCCACAGTAGACATTTTATAAACATTTCCTGAAGGCATAAGTGACGATCCCCTTGTCCTTTGTTCCTGGGTGACTGACCATATAACCACTCTCAGATCCACAGGAACAATTATGAATTCAATGAATGAATATACATTATAGTCTTTCTGTTTTACCTAAGGAAGCAATTTCAACAATGTTTTTGGATTTTATCTCAAGAAGTTTTTATTTTTAGCAAATGGTATGGACTGAATTGTCTCCCCAGAATTTATATGTGAAGCCTTAACCCCCAACAAGATGGTATTTGGAGACTAGGCCTTTGGGAGATAATTAGGTTTGGATGAGGTCATGAGGATGGGGCCCTCGTGATGGGATTAGTATTTTTGTATGGAGTGGCGCCAGAGAGTTTTTTGGCTCTCTGTATGAATGCAGTGAGCAAGGGATGGCCATGTGAGCACACAGCAAGTTGGTGGATGTCTGCAAGCCAGAAAGAGAGCCCTCACCAGAACCCAGCCCTGCTGACACCTCCATCTCAGACCTCCAGCCTCCAGAACTGAGAGAAAAGAAGTTCCTGTTGTTGAAGCTACCAACTCTGCTATTTCACTATGGCAGCTCAACCTCAGATAGCGGACAACTTGGATGATTTTCTATACCATAACTCTCATGAGAAAGAAATCTGAAAAGGCTCTGTCCTGAGAACCAAAGGAATCTGGGCCTTGCTGAAAATAAATTTATGTTAATTAAATTGGCATTTTAAAATTTGGCTTCAAATATGGAACTAGAAGTCACAAAGCAGTCACAGAACTCTACCTTGTCTGGGCTTCTCCTCCTTTCTGTTGCCTTGGATTCTTCCTCTCATTTTTTTGTGGAATTCTGGGACAACACATGACTGAATATATACATTCTTGGAGGATTTTTCCTAGATATGGGAGCTCAAGTCAGTCACTGTTGATAATCTTGGATGCAAAATAATCTGTGGTCTCTTAACCCTTTGCATAGATACAAGAAGGAAAGTAGGATGTCCTCTGTGGAACTGCATAGCCCTGCTATAGTATTTTGAAGCAGTCTTGGAAATATTCAATTTTTAAACAAAAATGCATGTGTATAGTCATAGATTTTTAAAAAAAAAACAGCAAACAACCAAGCAGCATTCTTAAGAATGTACTAATCAAATTTTAGTCCTTCCATGGGGTTCCTAAAAGGATTTCTTATTGCAAGTTTTAGAGATTTATAGAAGAGGTAGGAATGATTTCTTTACTTTGAAATAAATGATCATCTTACGGGGAAAATGTAGATATTTCAAGAATACCTGGCAAATGGTCAATTAGAGTTAATTCATAGTTGAATTCTGTGAGGAACTAAAACAAATACATTTTTGAGTTGGTCTGATAGTCCAGGTTCTCCCACTAGACTCTGCCTCCCAACAGCCATGCTGTAGGACAGATGTTAGGACCGAGTAGAAAGGGCCTGAGCTTTGAATTTAGTAGGGTTTTAGCATCAGGTCCGCTGCCTAACAATTGTGCGACCTTAGGCAACTTTCTGTTAATATATGGAAAAACTGTTTTCCCCCAAAGTTCGTATGTTGACGCTCTAGGCCTCAATGTGACTGTATCCGTAGTTAGAGCCTTTAAAGATGTAATTGAGGGTAAATAAGGTTATAAGGGTAGACCCCTAATCCAGTATGAGTGGTGTCCTCATAAGAAGATGAGAGACACCACTGATGTTCATCCACACAGAGAAGAGGCTATGTGGGAACCCAGTGGAAAGTTGGCCATCTGCTGTGTAAAGCCAAGGAGAGAGACCTCAGGGAACACCAATCCTGCCAACACTTGGATCTTGGACTTCTAGCCTCTAGAACTGTGAGAAAATACATTTCTATTGTTTAAACCACCCAGTCTAGAATTTTGTTATGACAGCTTGAGCAGGCTAATACAGTGAGTAAAAACAGCATCTCCTAAGAGTGTGGTTAGGATTACCTGTGGCTCATGCAGTGCTTGACTCCTAGGAAGCACTCAATAAATGGTAGCTATTTGCAGCTCAGAAAGAAGAAAAAATGAGAGAAAGGAGTGAGTGAATCATTATTAAGATTCTACTCTATGCCAAGCATGCTGCATAATTATCCAATTTAATCCCTCCAACAGTTCTGTGCAGAGCATCCCTGTCTTGCAGATGAGGAAACTGCACTTTTGAAAGATTGTGTAATTTTTCTAAAGTCACATAGAGAGTAACAGAGTCAGGAATCTGACTTTAAAATATGTATTCTTTCCTTTATGCCATGCTGCCTACCAGAGTAGCTTCCTAGATGCTGGAAGGTTTTAGCGAAAGAGGTTCTGGATGATTTTTGCAGCAGACACACAGCGAGGGAGTGGGCTTCTGCTGCAGGAATGTGTTCTTGCTCACACAAGGATGTTCACTCCCACGCCCGGCTGGGCCACAAAGTTGCCTGCACTCAGAGGAAAATACCTTTTCAAAAAGGAGTTTTGAATCTGCTCAAGCCCTGGAACCAAGTTTTCACTTAACACACCAAGAGTTCTATACCAAAGGCACGGGCTTCAGCAATGGTAAGGGAATGTGTCAACAATCAGCGTGGCCCTTCCTTGCAGGGCCTGGTTTGAGAACTGCCTGTAGACGGCTGGGCCAGGATAAGGTAACTGCAGAATGTAAACCCTGATTCCCACCTGGATGACCTTCGTGAGGGTCATTTTGTCTTCTGCTTTTACCAAGGAGAGTGTCTGTCGAGTGAAATTACATTTTGCATATGTTTGCTTTGAAATTACTCTTTCCAATAGTAATTAAGCAGTAGAATTCACTGTGGTTTTTTGTTTGTTTGTTTTTGAGATGGAGTTTCACTCTTGTTGCCCAGGCTGGAGTGCAATGGTGTGATCTTAGCTCACCACAACCTCCGCCTCCCAGGTTCAAGTGATTCTCCTGCCTCAGCCTCCTGAGAATCTGGGATTACAGGCATGCACTAACACACTTGGCTGATTTTTTGTATTTTTAGTAGAGATGGGGTTTCTCCAGGTTGGTTAGGCTGGTCTCAAACCCTCAACTTCAGGTGATCTGCCCGCCTTGGCCTCCCAAAATGCTGGGATTACAGGCATGAGCCTCCACGCCTGACCGGAATTCACTGTGTTTTAAGACCCCTCACTATTAATGATGAAAGCCTGTGGTTGGTAAAGGTGTTTTTCTTCCCTTTTACCATGACATGTCAGTTACATTTAAACTTAAAGGAAGACTAACAAGCAGCCCTTTTTATGCTAATTGGTAGTTGAATTTAAGATTTATGGAAAGGCCGGCCATTTCTTAAGATTTCTCAAGATGAGTTACCAAAGTTTATTTCTGATTTTGCCTTATGTTTGAGATTTTCCATAATAAAATATTTTCTAAAAATAAAAAACATTGACATTTAAAAAAATTATTTATATCTTGAATCAAACTTTAATGTCATGGACTCAAACTTTGAAAAACCTTCTAAGGTAGAGAGACAGTTACTCAAGTATCTGAACTTGTGAAATTGGAGGCTGATGAAGGATGGATGACTGCTACCAAATCTCTTGGGTGTTTCTTAAATTTATCTTCGTAAGATAATTGTACATGAGGAAGAAGTACCACAGTACACCCAGAATCCACTTGTTTCTTGTGCACGTGTGGCAGATGCCATCTGTCAGTGCCCCATGGGTTATCCCCCCAGCACCCACCACTGCAGACAGGGCGTGCCACTGGCTTCTGGAGTCCAGTGCCGAGACTCTGCCTGACCTCTTCCTCGGGTCTTCGGAGCCAGTTCTGCCTGTGGCTCCAGGAACTTACAGGTTTCAGAAGCTTCATTAGTTTCCTTCTCTTCCGTCTCACTTCCCAGTTCCTGCCAGTGTTTCGTGGGACAACCCTTCAAATGCACTTATTATATTTGAATTCTTGTTTTGGATCTTCTTCCTCAAGGATTCAAATGAAGACAGCAAGATACCGAGTTGAGAGACCCAGCCTGCAATGTGTTGAGGAAAAATTTGATAAAGGATTTTGAAAGGATGTCCTGTAAGGCAGTGTTTGGGGTAATACAGGCTTTTTCTCCCTTCCTTCACCCCCACACACTTTTGAGAAATCATGGAGTAGATGACACTTGACCCTAGCCTGTGGAGTCGGTGTAAGTAAATAGTTTGGCAAGGATCAGGCCTCATGACTCCAATATTTAGATAAAGATCTGAAGAATGTTTGGGATAAGAGTTTTTAACCCATTTCCCATTTTCCCTGAGAATACTACTCTAGCAGCAAGCTGCACTTTTTCTTTTCTAAACAGGAAATGGACTGAATGGAATTTTTTAAAAACTTTAGGTCGCTGATCAAATGAATTGCAGTTGATAGAATTACATAATTCCAACTAGAAGTTTGCCAACTGAATAAATGTTCACAGTGAGAATTGAGGGACAGTTTGATTTGGAAATATAGATAGTAACCTGTTGTAAGAGAGAAATAAATGCAACAGGCTGGGTTCTGTGTGATGAGATTCCATAAATAAAAAATATGGACTTTCTTAAGTCTGCATTTTCAGTGGAGTGGAATATTTTTAGTCAGTATCATTTGTAAGTTTGCAGAAATGCCTTACCTGATGTGTAAGCCCTTTTATTTTTAACTGCCCTCTAGTTTTATTAATATGAATGAAAACCTTTATTCATATGTAGTCAATTTTCACTCATTTATGTTATCTGGGTTGTTAGGGGGAGGTAAAAGGGGAGGTTGTTAGGAGGAGGTAGAGCCTAGGATGATCCTCAGATTTCTTTTTGAACTGTCTGGGTTGATTGTGGCACCATTAAACAGGGTCGGGAATAATACGTGATAAAGACTGGGTTTGAGGTTGGAAGAGATAAGGAGTTTTGTAATTTAGGGTGTCTGTGGCCCGGGAAGGGAGTGGTGTTTGTTAGGTGATAGATACAAGGTTTTATGGTTGTCTTACAACCTGCCCTCTGTTCCTGCTTTTTTCTCCAGCCTTCCCCACTGCAGCCCATACTTCAGCCGCATCTGACCACTCTCTGTTTTCATTGCTTATTCCCTCTGGCTGCAACACCTTTGTACCCCTCGCCTTCTGTCACCCAGGCAACTCCTGTTTGAACATCTTTGATGACAGAGCACTCACTATCAGCAAATGGTGTGGCATTAGTGGTTTAAAAAGTAGACTCTGGAGCCAGCCTGAGTTTTAACCCCAGCTCCACCGTGTACCTGCTGTGACTGCCATTAACTCAGTTTCCTAAGACAATGGAGATACCAGAACATCCCATAGAACTATTAAGATTAAATGAGTTATAAGTTTAAAACACTTAAAATAGACTGTGACACAGAAAGTGTTCTCTAAATCTTTTCTATTATTGTTAGCTACTCTCTTATATGACAGTTCATGTCATCTTCTATTTAGAAAAAAATGTAAAAGATTTTTTTTTTTTGAGTTGGAGATTCCCTCTTGTTGTCCAGGCTGGAGTGCAAATGGCACGATCTCTGCTCACTGCAGCCTCCGTCTTCTTGGATTCTCCTGCCTCAGCCTCCCAAGTAGCTGAGATTACAGGCACCTGCTACCATGCCCAGCTAATTTTTGTATTTTAGTAGAGATGGGGTTTCACCATGTTGGTCAGGCTGGTCTCGAACTCCTGACCTCAGGTGATCCATCCACCTGGGCCTCCCAAAGTGCTGGGATTACATGCATAAGCCACTGTGCCCAGTGTTAAAGGATTTATTTTAGTGGCAGTTTTACCAAATAGTGCCAATTTAAAACATTGGTTGTTCTAATCTTTTCTAAATCTTACCATAAACAGCTGTTTCAAATAATTTTTATCAGGCTTTTCCCCTTCTTTTTAGCCTTTAAATCACTTTTGTGGCATGCTGTAATCTGTATCCTACTCATCTTTTATGCCAGTGTTGGATTCATTTTTTGCTTAAGCATGGTATTTGAGTATATGGATTATTTCCAATTTTTTATTCTGGTGGACATGCTTCACAATCTTCTTAGTTAATTGCTTGGGATTTTCCTAAAAAGTGAAGTTTATTTTATTTTTATACCTTCCATTATAAATGTCTCCAAGTGTTCTTTAAGATGTTTCTATAATCTGTAATAACCTTATATAATTATTGACCATGATAAGCTCTAACGTAAGAAATTTAAGAATGTATGCATAATGACTTAAATGTCTTTTTATACTTTTGAATCTAGGTTACAATATATTACAATATATCAAAAAACTTAATAAGCTGAAAACAGTATTACAAGGGGGCATGAGGTTTAATTTTTTCTAACAGAAATAAATTACTGTAATTTTAAAAATTGACTCGGAAATGTGTTAAGTCGTAAACCTAGTTAATCCTAAAATAATGCAGCCTCTTCGCTTTTTCATGTAGTACATACAATTTAGTTCCTGAGAAAAATAACCTATTAATAATAAAGTCATGAAATAAACAAAATTGGTGATATCTATTTAATGGAATACCATTCCCCTTTCATATTTTAGCATATTTAAAGAGCATTTTATAGCACAATTGTAACTATTATAGATATCAATATAAGAAATTTAATGATTCGTTTATAATGATCCAAATGTCCTTTTTAAAAATCTTTGAATTAGAGCATAGGAAATTCTATACTGTCCACTGCACTGGTTACTTGAGAAGTTGGCCTCCAAATATTGTTGGAATGGAAGAAGAAAGGAACAGTAAGAAAGACAACAGTAATTTTACCTGCCTTGTAGCCATTGGAAGATTACAGCCATATATTGTTCCACAGAATAGTGGAGAGATTAACGTGAAACCAACTGAATTTATAACCCGGTTTGCAATGAATGGAAAATTTGTCTATGTAGATCAAAGGTAAACATTTACATGTTATAATGATTAGAATTCAATGGGATATATGAAGCTATTAAAGACGTGTCTTAGTAGCAGTGCTAGGGGTGTGTGTGTGTGTGTGTGTGTGTTTTCAGAACAAAAAAGAAACTTTAAATGAAATAAGGATATGGACATGTCAGCAAATTTGTTTAAGCTAACATGTAAACTTGGAAGAGTGTCTCCTAGCCAGTTGGTGCAGAAACTGTGCATGGTCTGTGGCCCCGATTTTACTGGCAAAAGCTAGTAAGAGTGCAGCCTGGATCGGGTGGAGGCCTCATGCCTGGGTGTCTGTTCTGTGTTGCAGCTCTAGTCTGGGTCTAGGGCAGCCAAGGGGAGCCCAGTGATGTGCATGGGTCCCCATGCATTTCCTTACTCTCCTGACCATATGTGGGCCTACAGTATTCTGGGAGGAAGTACACTCACCACTTCTGAAGTTTATTTTCAATTTTAAAACCAGGGCAACAGCAATTTTAGGATATCTGCCTCAGGAACTTTTGGGAACTTCTTGTTATGAATATTTTCATCAAGATGACCATAGTAATTTGACTGACAAGCACAAAGCAGGTAGGTATGCATCAAGCGGAATACATTTTGGGGAATTTAAAATGACAGCTTTCACTCTTAATTTCCCATTCCTGTGAAATTTGAAATTTTAATGAATCCTCACAACATTGATTTTTATAGTGGTAGACTGTTATGCTGATAATTATCTTTTCTCGTTAAGTTCTACAGAGTAAGGAGAAAATACTTACAGATTCCTACAAATTCAGAGCAAAAGATGGCTCTTTCGTAACTTTAAAAAGCCAATGGTTTAGTTTCACAAATCCTTGGACAAAAGAACTGGAATATATCGTATCTGTCAACACTTTAGTTTTGTAAGTAATTTTTTATGTTAAGACCTTTATATTAATTTCAAACGAGTATCTTTGCTTTTCTCCTCTCATCTTGCTGAACCATTAAAACTATATGATCCTCTGGCCTTTTATTATAACTTGAGATTTATCTTTCAGGTAATTCATTTACTATTCATTGACATTAGTTCTCAGAATTAAGCTGAAAGTTTTCTTTTTTGTAATATATTCCTCCTTACTTGATATAATATATGAGGGTAAAGGCATTTATTTAAGCATTTTCTTCCTGCCCTCCATAGTCATTAGGTAAATAATGCTGATATGGACTTTTGCTGTACACTGTTGTAAGCAATTGTTTTGTCCTCCCCATCATTTTTACCTGCACCTCTTGTAAGCCTGGGGTGCCACACATGTCTGTGTAGGGAGGCCCAGCATGGGGGAGAGCAGAAATCCAGCCCAGGTGTTGCTTAGCAAGCCCCGTTCTGTAGCTGTGTCAGCCTAAAGGGAGAGCCAAGTTTTCCCGATTTTATAGTAGGGTAGGATGGCCCTGTTCTAAGTCTTACTTTTTTTGTGTAAGTTTCTCTTTGAAATTGCTATAAGGTTTCCTTGAACCAATTGTTTCCTTATCTACAATACTGAGTGAAAAATAATTTTTAAAAAAACCAAAAAGTTTAATACTTCCAGTATTTCCTATCACCCATCCCAGTAATATTTGCCTACTTTTTATTAGTATGTGAACTAAGAATTTGTTACTGTAAGAACATGTACTTTATAGGGGGATGGGGCATTTGGCAAATGCCATGGTACTTAGCACATTAAGACCTTAATACTAACAATATGTGTATATAAAACATAAATGAGCCACAAATTGACAAATTAAATTTACAGAGCTTAGTGTAGCTGCCATAACAGTTTCTTTCACCTTAGAAATTAAATTACCTATGGTCTTTTTAATTCTAGGGGGCATAGTGAGCCTGGAGAAGCATCATTTTTTCCTTGTAGCTCTCAATCATCAGAAGGTAAGTTTAGTTTCAGATGATGAAAGACTTATTACTAAGATATATTATTAAGACTATTATCTTTTTTTGTCCTGGAGAGGCGAAAATTTGAAGGTGAAATTAAAAGGAGTTTCACAGATTGGGTTGTAGGAATCCCAGCTTTGGTTTAGAAGAGACTAAATTCAACAGGAAACAGATATCCCATTTAAACTCCCAGAGATACCACCATATCCCCCTCAAAATTTCCACAGTGCTTTGCTTGCCTTACTGTTATAATCTTGCACTGTACTGCAATTAGTTGTTCATTCAACTTGCTTTCCGGTAGACTGAGTTCTTTAAGAGCGGGAATGATGTTTTATCCATTATTCAGCCCTAGCAGCTAACATTGTTCCTTGTCAATTGTGACACTCTTGGACACATTAATGAGAAGTATTAGGGGGAGCTTTTGCTTATCTGTGTTAGTTTTTCACCACAGGAATATATTAATGTATTATTTGTAAAAATAAAAATCTTCGGAAACATTGAAGTAGTATTGCTCTGGCTTTAGTGAGGAGAATAAAGTTGAAAGAGACTGGACTCCTGGGTTACAAGTCACGATGTGCCCTCAGTGACTTCCCACACATTTGATTCAAGGAGCGTTATGAATTACATATGTAATATAAGGATGAATGTTTTCTAACATTTTTGGATGTAGCTAGTCTGTTTCTTTTAAGGAGAGAAGTGTGAAATTGTTTGAATTGAAAGAAAAAGTCCTCAATTGAGTTTTTCCTTTTGCTGTTACTTAGAATCCTCTAAACAATCTTGTATGAGTGTACCTGGAATGTCTACTGGAACAGTACTTGGTGCTGGTAGTATTGGAACAGATATTGCAAATGAAATTCTGGATTTACAGAGGTAATGTTTTATTGCTGCAAATATTTTCAGAAGTAAAAATATCATATTTATAAAACCAATATATAAAAATTAGTAGTCTTCCTATATACAAATGATAGCCAGTTTAATATAATGGAAAATATTATCATCTTCACAGTAGCAACAAAAAAGATAGAAATTTTACAAGAAATGATCATACTAACATAAAAAAAAAAACAACCTTTAGGCTGGGTGCAATGGCTCGTATCTATAATCCCAGCACTTTGGAAGGCCAAGGTGGACGGATCATAAGGTCAGGAGATCAAGACCATCCTGGCCAACGTGGAATGGTGAAACCTTGTCTCTACTAAAACTACAAAAATAAGCTGGGTGCGGTGACATGTGCCTGTAATCCCAGCTACTCAGGAGGCTGAGGCAGGAGAATCGCTTGTACTAGAGAGTTGGAGGTTGCAGTGAGCCGAGATCACACCACTGCACTCCAGCCTGGTGACAGAGCAACACTCCATCTAAAAAAAAAAAAAAGAAAAAACTTTAAAATTCACAAAGGTACATAAAAGCCAACTCAAATAACTTCAGATATAAGTTGTTTTTCAACAGGAAGACGGAATTGTAAGAATGTAGAAGAAATCATAGGGACTTGAGAAAACAAGGATACTAATTGAGAGAGGAATTAAGTTGGTGAGCAGCCGGGGTTCTTAACTAAGGTAAAGTCAGGTAGTAAAGTGACTTAAATAACAGATTTCTGCCTAGGGAACTAATATGAAGGAAGCCAAGATGCAGAAGATTAACAGTAAAGAGATGAGGGGAGAGGTAGTTTTCATCAGGCTAAGTGAACAGGTAGTGATTTTAAAACATGAACAGGGGTGACATCAGATGCCAGTAAGATGGCAGAATAGGACTTCCAGAGTGAAGAAAGCCTACAGAACTTATGGGATACTGTCAGGAAAACCAGTGTACACATTGTGGGTATCCCAGAAGGATAGAGAAAGTCAGAGGCAAGGAGCTTATTTAAAAAAAAAAAAAAAAGGAAAATCCCCAAATTCAGAAAAGGGAATGTTCATTGAACCCAGGGCTTCCAGATTCATGAAGTCCAAAGAACCCCAAATAGATTAAATATAAAGAGATCTTTACCAAGACACATTATAATCAACTTCTCAAAAGTCAAAGAAGGAAAGGATTTTGAAAGCATCAGAAAGAAACCTCAGCAGAAACCTTGCAGGCCAGGAGAGAATGGGATGATATATTCGAAGTTCTGCAAGTAAAAAGCAAACAAACAAACAAAAAACCCTGCCAAACAAGAATACTACATGTGGCAAGGCTGTCCTTCAGAAATGAAAGGTAGATAAGGACTTTTCCAGACAGACAGAAGCTGTGGACGTTAATCATCATGAGATGTGCCTTACAAGAATGCTAAAGGGAATTCTTCACATTAAACTGAAAGGGTGCTAACAAACAAATGAAAGTGTAAAACTTTCTGTAAAGATAAGAATACATTCAAATTCAGAATACTCTAATACTGTAATGTTAGTACATAAATTGCTTTGAATTCTAATAAAAGCGTTAAAAGACAAAAGTATTTAATTATAGCTACAATAATTTGTTAATGAATATATGGTACGTAAAAGATATAAATTGTGACATCAGGAACATAAAATGTGGAGAGAAAGTGTGGAGTTTTTATGTGCAGCTGAAGTTAAATTATCAGCTTAAAATGTCCTGTTATAATGATAAAGTATTTTATGTAGGCCTCCTAATAACTACAAATAAGTTCTTTTTCACAAAAGAAAAAGAAAAAGGAATCAAAGCATACCACTACAAAAAAATCATCAAATCACAAAGGAAGACAGTAAGAGAGGAAGAATAGAACAAAGGAACTACAAAACAGACAGAGAACAGTGAACAATGTGGCCTAGTAGGCACTTTACTATCAGTAATTACATATAAATGGATTAAATTATTCAATCAAAGACAGACTGGCTGAATGGATTTAAAAAACAAGATCCAAATGTATGCTGCCAATCAGTGACTCAATTTAGTTTTAAGGATACCCATAGGTGAAGGGATGGAAAGTGAAGAGATGGAAAAAGATATTCCATGCAAATGATAACCAAGACAGAGTAGGGGTGACCATATTTATGTTAGACAAAATGGATGTTAAGTCAAAAACTAAGCTGGGCATGGTGGTGCACACCTATAGCACCAGCCACTTGGATGGCTGACAGGAGGATCACTTGAGCCCAGGAGTTCAAGGCTGTAGTGCACTATTATCATATCTGCGAATGGCCACTGCACTCCAGCATGGGCAACATAGCAAGACCCCGTCTTAAAACACACATACACAAACCCTGCAAAACTGTCGTGATTCAAAGAAGCTCATTATATAATGATAAAGGGGTCAATTCAAGAGGATAAAACAATTGAAAATATGTGTGCACTCAACATTGGAACACCTAAATGTATAAAGCAAATATTAACCAAATTGAAGGGACAAATATACAGCAATACAATATTAGTAGGGGACCTCAAAACCTCAGTTTCAGCAATGGATAGAGCATTCAAACAACATCAATATGGAAACAGTGGACTTGAACAACGCTAAAGACATGAACACTTCATCCAGTGGCAGCAGAATACACGTTCTTTTCAAGTGCACATGGAACATTCTCCGGGATAGGTCATATATTAGGCCACAAAACAAGTCTTAAACAATTTAAGAACATGTAAATCATACCAAGTATCTTTTCTGGCCACAATGTTATTGAAACTAGAAGTCAATAACAAGAGGAAAACTGGAAAAGTCACAAATATGTGGAATTTAAACCACACATACCTGAATAACCAATGAGTCAAAGAAAAAATCAAAGGGGAAATTTAAAAACTTGAGACAAATAAAAATGGAAACACAGTATGTCAAAACATGGAATGCAGTAAAAAGCATTCTAAGAGGGACGTTTATAGCAATAAATACCTATGTTAAGAAAAAAACCCTAGCTTTACACCTCCAGAACTAGAAACAGAACAAACTAAATCCAAAGTCAACAGATGGAAGGAAATTATCAGAGCAGAAACAGATTAAATCAAGATTAGAAAAACAATAGAAATGACTGACAAAACGGAAATGGGTAAAGATAAAATTGATAAACCATTAGCTAGACTAAGAAAAAAAGAAGTCTCAAATTATAAACAGTGATAACATGAATGAACCCGCAGGACATATGCTAAGTGAAATAAGCCACACACAGAATGAAGCGTACTGCATCATCTCTTATGTGCAGAATGTCAGGAAAAACAAAAAAAAAGGCTGACTAAATAAAAATAGAGTAGCTAGGTGTTCACCAGAGGCAGGGAGGGCATGGGAATGGGGAGAAGTAAATTGAAAGGTACAAATTTGCCGTTAGGTAGAATGAATAAGTCTACAGATGGAATGTGCAGCATGAGAACTAACTATAGTTAATAATGTTATACACTGAAGATTTGCTAGGAGAGTAGGTTTTAGGTGCTGTCAACATACACATACACACAGGTAACTGGGTGGAGGGGGTGATGAATATGTAAATGTATTTAACTGCAGCAATCATTTTACTATGTATATGTACATTAAACTATCGTATTGTACACCTCAATGTCAACTGCCTTCTTGGGAACACAAAAAGACATAAGATTGTGTTTATGCCATTTTGTTCTTTATGTATGTGTTTCATTGATTTTTACCTGAGAATGATCTATTGTTTCATTGATTTTTACCTGAGAATGATCTATTGTAGTAAAAATATGGCACATTTTCCACTTTAAAAAGGTTCCAAAATGTTAGTAAATCATCCCTTACTCTCAATTCTGCCATTTAGTATCTTAAGGAGAAGCTGATTTTTGGCACGAGCACCTGTTTGAAACTGCGCTGTGTTATTCTGCTGTTTTACCACATGCTGTTTTGACAGGCGATATGATTTACTCAAGAGTTTTTACCTCAGAGCTTTAGTTTTCTATTCACTATGGAGTGTTTTTCAGCATTCCATAGTCACAAATAAGTCTGGCACCCAGTAAGTCAGTCTAAATGTGAAAACTGCTGTGATGCTCGGTTTCAATTTCCTCACTATATTTTTATCAGTAGATTATTATGTATTTAGAGGAGAAAATTTCCTTCTAAAATATGTAAAAATAAAAAATATTTTCTGTATCGCTTTTTAAAGGTTACAGTCTTCTTCATCCCTGGATGATTCAAGTCCAACAGATTTAATGAAAGCTACTCATACCATAAACTGCAGGAATGTAAGTATACTTGTAAATGATAATATTCATCAAATAAATGAACAATAAAATTTGCTCCTTGTTAGTTATTTCTTTTAAGAAAAGAAGACATTCTGTCAAAAAATAAAAATAAAATGAACTCATTTTGGCCACTCAGCAATGTTTAAGTGACTTTGTTGAATAGTAGTTAAGAGTGAAGTTGTTGAAAGCACATTATCTGAGTCCAAGTTATGACACTTACTGGGATGTAACCTTGGGCTTGTTACTTAAACTTTCTGTGCCTCAATTTCCTCGTTCGTGAAGTAGAAATAATATCACTGATCTCTTAGAGGAGTGTGAGAATTAAGTGCTTAAATACACAAACAAAAACTCTTAGAACAGTGCCGAGCACACAGTAAGTGCTCAATAGATGGTAGCTCTTATTATTGTTATTATAATAGGTTCCAATTCAGTAGATTAAATGTACACCTTGAGCTTTGAAAAAAAGGTTAAAAAATAGAAGCCACAACATAAATACATCTACTACTTAATTCAATTGAACAGATACTAGCTATTTGAAATGCATTATTGTATATACAAAAATTACTAAACCTAGTGCTATTTGGAAGATTAAAATACATTATAATTCTAATTTGGCACAGACAACAAAAAGCTCTAAAGCAGGTGTGTAAATCAAGCAGTGTAAGACTACAGGAGAAAAGAGAAATTTTATCTGACCAGGACCAACAGAAACTTGAAAATACAACTATCAGAGCCAGGCATGGCGGCTTGTGCCTATAATCCCAGCTACTCAAGGGCTGAGGCAGCATGATCATTTGAGGCCAGGAGTTCAAGACCAGCCTGGGCAACATAGTGAGACCTCCTTTCTAAAAATGGTTTTTTGAAAAACTAGCCAGGCGTGGTGGTACATGCCTATAATCCCAGCTACTCCAGAGGCTGAGGCAAGAGGATCATATGAGCCCAGAAGTTTGAGGCTGGAGTGAGCTATGATCACACCACTGCACTAGCCTGAGCAGCAGACCACAACTGTGTAAAAACCAAAAAATATATATAGATATATGCATATATATGTAATATATATAGGTATGTAATACATATATGTTATATATGTATGTATGTAATATATATGTATTATATATATATATATGTCATGTCTTTTTACACAAATATCATGTCTTTTATTATTTGTTCATTTATTCCTACAGTTAGTGCATGTTTATTGGGTATCCATTTTTTGCGAGGTAGTATGCAGGAAACAGATTTAGGTTGTAGTAAAAATGTCTAAGTAGTATACATTATGTAGGCATTCTATAGATAGAAGTATGTCAACTTAGTAAGACAGTATAGGCAAATGACTTCCTATTTTATGAGCTACATGGATTATTAGATTGGCCTCTAATTGTATAACAGTATAAGAACTTTTCAGTAATGGCATTTGGTTTAATGTTTCCCACTCCAAAGAAGTATTTCCCATAGTAGTTTTATATAAAGTATAGTTTTGCCATCATTTTATAAAAACAGAAATAACTTTGACCCCAAGCATTTGTGGTCATGAACAACTTCTTCATCCAAAACTTTTCCTTGCATATGTACCTTCAGTTATGGCTCTTAAGAATGCAGGCTTTGGAGTCAGGTAGACTTGAGTTAGAATCATGGCTTCAACACCTTGGACAAGATATTGTCCTCTTTAGGCTTCAGATTCATGATCTGTAATATCGCTGCCTCATGGTTTCTGAGAAATGAGATGAGACGATGCAGGTGGAGAGCTTGGCACATGGTACTCGGGAAAAGCAAGCTTCCATATTGATGGTGGTAGTTGTGGCACTGACAGCAGGCCCATGTCTGATAACTGCTAAAAGTTATTTATCTTATTCTAGTAGGAACCTCACTGTTTATTACTCTGGCTGTCTTTTCAGATGTCACATAAGGAGTTGTTTCCACCAAGTCCTTCTGAAATGGGAGAGCTAGAGGCTACCAGGCAAAACCAGAGTACTGTTGCTATCCACAGCCATGAGCCACTTCTCAGTAAGTTTTCTTTGGAAACTGCTGAACATTTCATTTATCAAAACCCCCTTCTTAATCATGTTTTCAGGCACAGGAATTTTCTAGAGAAGCAGATAGTTTTAAAACTAAGATTTTTTTCAGTTGAGCACAGTGGCTCACACCTGTAATCCCAGCACTTTGGGAGGCCAAGGCAGGAGAATTGCTTGAGGCCAAAAGTTCAAACCAGCCTGGCACACATAGCAACAACACATCTCTAATTAAAAAATTGTTTTGATTAGATAGTCATAGTGGCTCATGCCTATAAAACTAGCAACTCAGGAGGCTGAGGCAGGAGGATTGCTTGAGCCTAGGAGTCAAGGCTGCAGTGAGCTGTAATTGTGCCACAACACTCCAGCCTGAGTGACAGAGTGAGACCCTGTCTCAAAAAGAATAAGTAAATAAATAAAGATTTTTTTCATTCAAAATTCTAAATAACAATAATTGTACTCAATCCTAAAATTGATGCTACTTAATGGTCCTGTCATTAAGAATTCAGTTATCAATGGAATCAGCTATGAGTATTGGTAAATATACAATTTAAATAAAACCAAGTTTTATTAAATAAAACCATGTTTAAGATGTAATCATTCATTTTAACAATGTTTATGCAAAGTCCAGATCAAGTAAATTGAGTGACATGGTATTTTAGTCTGTTTTATGTTTCCGTAACAGAATACCACAGATGGGGTAATTTGTAATAAACAGAAATTATTTGGCTCACAGTTCTGGGGACTGCGAAGTCCAAGAGTATAGTGCAGGCATCTTGTGAGGACCTTCATGCTTCATCTTACCATGGTGGAAAGCAGAAGGGCAAGAGAGGGTGAGACCAAGAAAGCAAGACGTGGCCAAACTCACTTTTATAACAAACCCACTCTTGAGATAACTCACTCTTGAGATAACTAACCCACTCCCATGATAATGACAGTTCATTTATGAGAATATCCAAGTTCCTTGAAGTCCTCATGACCTAATCACCTTGTATCAGGCCTCACTTCTCAACACTATTGCATTGGGGATTAAGTTTCCAACACATAAATTTGAGTGGACAAATTCAAACCATTGTATATAGTTTCATATCTTTCATGACTGACGTGGCTCTGCTAAAGCATACACTAAAGAGAAGCAAAGGACTTGAAGGAACTTGGATATCCACTTTAAACACACATAGAGCAATATATTTATTATCTGAGACACATACATAAAACCTTTGGTTCGTCTATATCTGCATTTTAACCCTTAATTTCTAAAACCTCTTATCTCTAAATTAATTCTCATCTCCATGGTTCCTGCTTCTTTTTTCAATAAGAATCTGATTTACCTCCCTTTTATAAAAAAATTTCAAATTTATAGAAGATGCTTTTGTCTCAGGCTTCTTATTCTAGTATTAAACAAATAGGGTTTTTTGTTTTTTTTTTTTTTTTTAACAAGCAGATTAAATTCTCTCTTTCCAGGGTTTACACACACACACACATACACTCGTTCCCCTAGCTTTCTTCCAACTCTCTGAGAATCTATACCCTTTAGCAGTGTAATTTCCTGTTAGAAAACTCAAAGATAGCTTACTTCTTGGTAGCAGATGAATTAGGTACAATTTGTCTGACAGAAGATTGTTATAAAATTAGGTAACCCATTTAAAAATATATCAGCCTTCTGCAGCTTAAGATATATACTTCGCCTTCAAAAATACATTGTATGGTATTCTAGCCTTGCTTTGCCATTTTTTTTTGACAATCATTCTTTAACCTCTAAATGTGTGAAATGTATGACTTTACTGATCACCTTTACTTACAGAGGCCTGTATTTTAATTCATAGGTGATGGTGCACAGTTGGATTTTGATGCCCTATGTGACAATGATGACACAGCCATGGCTGCATTTATGAATTACTTAGAAGCAGAAGGGGGCCTGGGAGACCCTGGGGACTTCAGTGACATCCAGTGGACCCTCTAGCATTTGATTTTTAACTCCAAAAATGGGAAACATTTTAAAGCATTTCATTTATGAAAAACTGTCTGAACTGTTCTTCAGTACTGTATTGATATTATTTGTATCTTTTATTAATGATCTACCAATTTTTATAGATTTGCATCTTACTGTCACAGGGATGTGGGGAAATATGTTTTCCTCCCAAGAGAACCAGAGTTTATTATAGACTCCTTTATTCAGTGAAATGGCTTATAATCCACTAGTTACCATATTTTTGCTAAAACATTTCTAATCAAGAATACTACTTACATATTGTTTTGGCTTTGTTTTATTTTTGATGAAGTTTTTTTAAGTCAAGGTAATGTAATATATTGATATTTTTCCTTTGTGTCTAACATTCATTTATAATAGTAGGTTTGTATGATTAGGAACATTTTCCATTCCTTGCCAATTTCCTTAATTGAGGATAGGGCTTACACACTTTAAGAAAACAGTGAGTACTTGAACATTTAAAGGGACAGTGCAATTTATAGTCATAACCACATTAAATACTGTATTAGGTCTTTGGAGACTTAGGCAAGCACAGAGCCAGGATATTTATGCTCACTTGAGCACTTTAAGATGCATTAAAAGTGAGATGATTTTTTTACTTAAAACTCAGAGAAAGTCAAAAGAGTTTCAGCTTTACTTACGGAAAAGGAAGGATCTTGGGCCCTAGATCTTGGGGATTAACCTTTGCATATAAGATTTAATAGGCCAGACGTGGTGGCTCATGCCTGTAATCCCAGCTCTTTGGGAGTCTGAGGCAGGCAGATCACTTGAGGTCAGGAGTTCAAGACCAGCCTGGCCAATATGGTGAAACCCCGTCTCTACTAAAAATACAAAAAAAATTACCCAGGCATGGTGGCACACACTTGTAATCCCAGCCACTTGGGAGGCTGAGGTGAGAGGATCACTTGAACCCGGGCGACAGAGGTTGCAGTGAGCCGTACCGCTGTACTCCAGTCTGGGCAACAGAGTGAGACTTTGTTTCAAAAAAAAATTTTTTACTTTTAGTATAACCACTGAAGATTTCCATTATAGATAGAATAGGTTTTTGACATTGAAAACATACTTAAGGATAGATTCATCCTAAAGGAAGAAAATAGATCCAGGCAGGTTAAATGTGTAAAGTCACACATTGAATTCATAGAGTTTTAAATGTTTAATGTATATAAACCAGTTTCTTTATACACATTTGGGAAAACATTGGTCTCACTGGTTAAATGATTAACTAACTGACCCAGGAACTAATTGTAGCTTTCTTGGTAATTAGGCAATTACAGTTATTGCCTGTAACCAAAGGGAATTAAACAAATGACAAGTACATTTTTAAAATTATGAGACAATGAGAAATAATTTTAAACCCAATTTTCTAATTATAATTCAAAATTTAAAGAGCATTTTTAACAGTAGTTAATCCAGAGGTGGCTCAAATTGAGTATAAGAATTAAGATTATTTAAAATACTGCATGTCTACCTTCTCGGGGATCATACTTTATAATACTTTCTGCTTCGGTAGTACTTCATAGATTTTTACTTCATTATTTTTTGTGCCTCAAAAATGAAAGTCAGATAGGCTGGGAACTAATGGGACAGCCCTCAGACTTCAATGTGGGGTTCAAATCCAGTTTCCTGTTCTATATGGTGCTACATCTTTCCAACAAATTTCCCTCAGAGCCCCTCACCAAAACAAAGTATTATTTTGACCCTGCATGCTATTTCTTTAGCTGTAGGTGATAGATTAGAACTTCTGTCAGACATATTAATGACAAACATATCAATAGACAATAACCACAAGCAAATGTTTCCTTCAAGTGTAAAATGTTCAGGGGCTGTGTGTGCAAGGATGTATTCGCATATAGTGTCCCAGCAATGTTGGAGGGTCAGCACCATTCCTTGTCTGACACTTGAGGACCTGAGAGACATCAGGTTTAAAATAAGCCAAAGAAATCCTACAAGATGGGGTGAATTGGTGTGCAGCAGCCTAAGCATTACAGTTAAGTCTAAAGAAGTATGAAAGATCCCATGTGTTCTCCAAATTGGGCAGAGGGGCCTGCATACCAATATCACTTTTTAAGGGACTGAACCATCGCAGGTTGGACTTGGCTTCCAAAGAGTCTGCCTAAACCAGGGGTGGCAGGATAGGCCATCATGGCTGGATGGCCTCAAAAGAAGGGGGCAGACCCTCATGATGCCAGGATTTGAAATGCAGAGTTTCTAGAGGCAGACCAGTGCTGCCTCACACAGTGGCAGTTTTTTCTCTTTGCAAGAGGAGGCTGTTCTATTCCATAGATCAGGTGGGCAGATAGCCAGTTGAATCCTCTGTGCATGTTTTGATCCTTTACTGATTCACTCTAATATTTTTCTGTAGATCCTTTCATCCTGGACTCAGAATCTAATCCATGCATTGTATGATACCATAGCTCTCCCACATTCAGAGTTTCCTTCAAAATGTTTTAATTTTCTTCAACTAAATTTGATTTCTGCTATTGGAAGTGACATACTTTTATGGTATACACTATGTTACTTTTTTCTCCTACAGATCAATTTTTTGAATTTTGGTGAGAAAGAATATATCTACAAATTGCATGAAAATATCATAAAAACAGCACTCTAGGCTTTTTTTTAACTCTAAAAATTACCACTACATTAATGTAGTGGAGTGGAAGAGTGCCTAGAATCAGAAAACCCTGTTGAGGCTGAATTTAGCTGTGTGACCTCAAGCAAGCCATTTAAATTCTCTGTGCCTCAGCTTCCTCATTTTTAAAAGAAGGTTTGATCTCTGTGTTTACTTGTAGCTCTGATTCTGGGATTCTGATCCATAGGACTTGGGCATTAGCGTGGAACCTAGAACTGTGCTGTCCAGTGTGGTAGCCACTAGCCACAAGTGGCTACTGAACACTTGCAGTGCGGCTACTACAAAGTGAGGTGTGCTGTCAATGTAAGATACGTACCAGATTTTGAAGACTAGTATTACCAAAAGAATATAAACTATCACATTAATAATTTTATATTAATTACATGTTCAAATGATATTTTGGATATACTGAATTAAATAAAACATTAAAATTCTACTTGTATCTTTTTACTTTTTTAATGTGGCTAGAAGAAAACTTAAAATGACGCATGTGGCTCAGATTATATTTCTATTGGACAGCACTGCTCTAGAACATTATATTAAGTAGTAATTGAAGTAGACCAACGTTTATACCATAAGGATAGTTTTCTTTAAATACCATGTTTGAAGAACAATTATTTATTGATCCTTGAATCTGTAAGATCAAATAACTGTGAGTCTCTATCCATGTTACCAAATTTAAACTTTTGAAAATAATAAACTTCAAAATATCAGATATTTTATTACAGGACGATACTTGGAATCAAGTGAAATGAGTTATATGGTCATCATTAAATTTGCAAATCTGCTGTGAAACAGAAAGACAAACAGGAAAGTACAGAATAGAGACTTTTAGTAAATAAATGGAATTAAAAGGGAAGTGTTTATTTACAGTGTCACAACAGGAAAGGATGTCTTTGTCATCATAGTCTTTGAGGGATCTCTGTAAAATGTGGGGCACAGGTACAAGAAATAGCCAATATTTAGTTACCAGACCATGTTTAGTAGTGTCCAGTTGCAGATCATGCTGCCAAGAGGTATCTGCCCATCAGGTAGGTCATCGCTGGGCTCTGGAATGGGAGACTCATACTTGCCCAGCACAATGTTATGGGCAGAGAGGCTGACATCTAGGATGAGCTAGAAGCCATAAAGAAAAACTGCTAAGTAGCCACTAGGTGCCACTTTTCCATTTTTAGAATGTTTTGTTTTCATTAGCAGATCATTTTTTTCCAAGCTCCATGGGACCTATGAGAGGCATTTGTGATTTTTGTGCCTACAATAAGTCAGCCTGTCTGATGTGAGTTGTTTTATGAGAAATGCTTTCCAAGGGAGGTCTAGGAAGATCCTGACACATAAGAACTTTGGCATAGGGAGCTTTCCAGGTGTGGTGCCAATAAAAACTGACCTGGAAAGAAAACCTGTCCAGCATGGAATGTGCTTTCTGAACTCACTTGAGAATGTATGGTGTATGTCACTTCTCATATATTCTTGAGTTTAGTTTTGTCTTTTATACTTTTAGCTCTTTTCCATTTCACTTGCCCTTGCCTGTATATTGGTATTTTAAAAATTTTGTGGTAAATTAGAGTGAAATTATATTTTATAATTACTCATTTGTAGTTTTTTTTTAATTTAATAAACTTCCTTCAAAAAGTGTGCCCTTAACTACTTTTTAATGTGGAAACATAGATTAAGGAAACCATCCAGGGCCCTCAAACCGCTGGGCAGAGGGGTTCATTGAACTCTATTACTATATATGTTTCTCGGCGTGTTCACCAGGGTATACTAACTGCTGTAACAACTGCAAAATCTCAGTGGTTTAACCAGTGGAGGTTTCCTTCTGCTCACATCAGTCTCCAACGTCATTAGCCTTATCTGTCCCTCTGACTCTCTCTTCCTCCCTTCCTGCCTCTTCCTCTTTCCATTTCTCAGCTTTGCTTTCCTCTGAGCTAGTTTTATCTTCCAGTGGATCCTCTCCCCATGATGGCACTCAGAAGTTCCAAGCATATGTTGTTCTTATACCCGACAATTTCAATGGAAAGAGAGCCTCTTTTTCCTAGTAATTCACACAAAATGTGCATTCATTGGGCCTCTGGATCAACTTGGTCTACCTCGACTTTCTGTTGTGTGGCTGCAGTACCTACACCAACTCTAGGGAGTCACCCATCATGGATTACAAGGTTCTGTTGTTCCTTCTGCAGGTAACCCTTTCCTCTCTCTGGTCCCAGGCTGTCTGGCTGTTGGTATCTGACATCTTTTCCCTTTCAGGGATGCCTTTAAAGTTCATTTTAATTTATTTAATCAAAATTAAAATGTTATAAAGGGAAGGCAAAACAAGCAGTAGATTCTTTCCAGGTCAGCAGGCCGGAATATACAGATTGGCCAGGCTTTGATACATGCCTAACCTTGGGTTGAAGGTTGGCAAGGCAGCCCTGTTGGAATCCCTTGAATAACATGGGGATCTCCCATGGGAATCTTCCAAAACATTGGACTCTCCTCTCCCCAGGTCTCCCACTGCCAGCAGAAGAGGCTGTAAAGGTGAAGAGGACACCGATTTAAGAGATTAGTGTTACAGAAATAGGATGGCAAGAACTTGAGGACCAAGTGCATATCGGAAATGTTGAAGCAAAAGCAGTGAATAAGACACAAGTCTCTGGCTCGGGGTTCTGGATTGCAGTGCTGTTCAAGAGGTAAGAGTTACATGGGGAGAGACAGCTTTGGGGTAGAAGGTGCATCAGTTCTAGACAAATTGTGTTCATCCAGGTGATGTCTAATAGACAGTTGGATATGTGAGTATGGAGGTTGGGAGAGAAATCTGAGATGGGCAGCACACTGAAGTTTTTGAGCCTCTGTTTCTTCATTTGTAAAGTAGACTTCATTTGTAAATACTCTGCAGAGCTTTAGTGAGGATTAAATTATCTTACATAAAGCGCTTATCACATTGTCTGACGCAGTAATTTTAACAGTGATCATGATATGTTAATTTATAAGCTCCACAGTATGATAATAAATGTTGGAGATTAGTGTTATAGAGAGGCATCATCATTAGTAAAAAATTCCTGAGACTATATAGCAAACAAATATTTAAGTAGTATAATGGTAATTTAAGCCTTGCAAAAGTTTAACCCAAATAACAATAGAAATTCATAACCAATGGGAAAGCATAAGTACCTAAAGAACCCAATTGAGGTAAGGTGTTTGAGAAGATGTGTATCTACAGCACAAAGAGGTAAATAATTTTGTTTGCTAAGACATCTATAAGGCATTTTAAAAGAAAGTCGAATGGTTCCTAATAAATGATACCATTTGTTTTCGTTTAAGCACTTATTTATCCTGTGCTGTGCTCTTAGAGACAATTGAAAACACCACAGCTCCTGCTCTTAAGAGACCACAGTTTAGTAGAAAGACAGTGGAAAGCAGAAACTATAGAATATGATATCTGCTACCTTAAAGGGATGTACAGAGTACTAATAAAGTATGGGAAAATCAGGCTTTAATTTTGCTTGTGAAGAGTCCTCAAAATATTTTATATTCTGGCAGTTTATCCAGACCAATGGTTCTCAAATTTAGTTGCATCAGAATTACCTGGATGACTTGTTAAAACACAGATTATGGGTCTCCTAACCCCCATACTTTCTGATTCAGTTGGTCTGACTTGGAGCTTGAGAATTTGCATTTCCAATAAGTTGCCAGGTGATGCTGAGGCGTCTGGTCTGGGGACCACAGTTTGAGAACTGCTGATCTTGCCATTCACAAACAACAAAGGACATGTCCACAGACCTCTTATTCTAGGGCTGTTTCGAGGAAAGTGGAGTAGGGTACGGAGGGACTCAGGGTGGACAGAACCTACTGCTTATTTTGCCTTCGTTTTATAACATTTTAATTCTGATTAAATAAATTAAAATGAACTTTAAAGGCATCCTTGAAGGGGAAAAGATGGCAGAAATAACCAACAGCCAGACAGCCTGGAGCCAGAGGGAGGAAGGGGTTATCTGCAGAAGGGACCATAGAACTTTGTAATCCATGATGGTTGACTCCCTAGAATTGGTGTTGGTACTGCAACCACACAACAGCTCTTCTTGCCTGCTACCAAGATAGAACCAATTTATCAAGACAGGTAAATTGTAATAAAGAGTTTAATGCACAGAGCCAGGTAAATGGGAGATTGGAGTTTTATTGTTCCTCAAATCAGCCATCCCCAAAATTTGGAGGTGAGCGTTCGTTAAAGATAGTTTGGCAGGCAGAAGTCTAGAGAATGGGGAATGCTGATTGGTTGGGTTGGGGATGAAATCCTAGGGGGATTGAAGCTGGTTTTTCTTGCTGTCTTCTTTTCCTGGGTGGGATCGCAGAACTAGTTAAGCCAGATTACTCCTTTGGGTGACACCAGCTGGTCCATCAGAATGCAGGGTCTCAGAAACATCTCTGAACACCAGTGTTAGGTTTTACAATAGTGATGTTATCCAGAAGAGCAATTGAGGAGGTTAGGAATCTTGGCTGCATGACTCCTGAGCCATAATTTCTAATCTTGTAAATAATTTTTTACTTTTACAAATGCAGTCTGGTCCCCAGGCAAAGAGTGGCTTTGTTTCAGGGAGGTGGTTATCATCTTTATTTCAAAGTTAAACTATAAACTAAATTCTTCCCAAAGTTCATTCAGCCTACACCAAGGAATGAATAAAGGCAGCTTGCAAGTTAGAAGCAAGATGTAGCCAGTTGGGTCAGATTTCTTTCACTGTCATAATTTTCCTATGTCAGATTTTTCTCACTGTCACAATTTTGCAAAGGCAGCTTCAGTATGTGAGCCTCAGTCATTTTGTTTGGCTGTTTTGGTTGTTTTTTGTTGAGGAGGGGAGGCAAGGCATAGGAAGCTGTGTCACCTTTTTAATCTTACTCTTGGCCGCCCTTTTCTTTTTTTAATACTCAGCCACTAGTCACTGTGGAGGACTCTGTTCATTGCTTAAGACATTGTGTATTGAGAGAGGCAATAAAGAATTGTCTTAAATTCTTGTCCAGCTGTGTGCCTCTGGCCTTGGAATTACAGTTTCTTAGGCACTCCTAGCTCTTGGCTGATTTTAAGAAAATGCTTCTCACATTTATTCCTGTCCAGGAGGAAATCTGTTACATTTTACCTTGGGGGTAAATATATCAAAACAAATTTACATTTTTTTTTTTTTTTTACAAAACTACCCTAAAATGGGATGCCTAGATTATATAAACTTGAAACTTAATAGAACCCTTGAAATTTTTATTTAATACTTTGTTGACTGAGCAATCACCCAAAAGGCTTTCCATTTACCAGAAGGGACATGTAGATCAATATCACATAATTAGTTGACTGTTAAATTATTTGGGAGCCCATAAATCTTCAATTTGATTTAGCAAAGGTCAAGCAAAACACAGTGTCTGAAATATCTATTCTTGGGGGGGAAAATGGACACATAGATTATATGTAAAATAGTTAAAACTTACAGGAGTAAAAAATTACTATTCTATTTCTTTGTAGAAACATTTAGTAGCAGACTGCATTTTTAATTGTTTTTCTGATTGTAAAAGAACTTTACATTCATTTTTGGAAAATTCAGGAATATATAAAGGTACTAAGAAGAAAATAAAAATCACCTATTAAAAAATTTTTACCGCCTAGTGAAAAACCATAGTCAAAACTTGGATATTTTTTTCTCTTTCTTCAAGGCCTTTATATCCTAATGACTTTTTTAAAGTTAGAATCCTACTGTTTATATAAAAAATAATAAATCGTACAATGTAACACATATATTGGTTAAAAGTCAGATAGCATTTAAAGTAGTAAAATTACAAAAACAAAAAAATAGTTGCCACGTTAGCCCTAATTCTTGTTCTCCAGAGCAACCACGTGCACCTTTTGTTAGCTGATTATTGTATTTATAATTATGCTAAGTATGCTTTTATTCTCACTTCGTGATTTGCCCAGAATGAGTATAGACTAGGAACCCAACAATTTATTTAAATATTTCTTTATTATGGAGCATTTAGGATGTTGGAGAGTTTTACTATTATGGGTAATATGGCAAGTTAACATCCTTCTACACCTACAGGTACCATACACCTCTCTCCTGTTGTTTAGGATGAATTTCTTGGACTGTAATTGCCAGATCAAAATTGCCCAATTGCCATAAAGACAGTTTGCATTAAGCATTCTTTCCAGAGATAATTTTATGTGGCTAAATACGTTGATTTTTCTTGCTTAATTTCGTTGTTTGTTTTTATGCTTAGGAGGGAAAACGTCTCCACCCCAAGATCAAATAAACACACACCTCAGTTTTCTTCTTGGTGTCCTGTGATTTTGTAGTTTATGCTAAAATCTTTGATCTAACTGAAGATTTATTTTGGCCTATAATAAGATATAGGAGTCTATTTTTCTTTCCAAAATATTACCCCTTTCTCCACAACTCTTCAGTGACTAGTCCTTTTTTTTCCCCACTGATTTGAATGTTGCCATTACCATCAATTAACTTACTGTATATTCTGGTACTTGTTTTGAAAGGAAGTACTGTGGTGGTGAGCAGGGAGTTGAATTAATCTGATTGTCTGTTCTTTTACCAGTACCAAACTGTTTAAGTTAATAAACATAGTAGCATTTGATACTGATCTTTCCATTATGTGATAGTATATTATTTTTTCTTCTCTTATTTTCTGAAAAGTGTTCAAAATATAAAATATATTTCTATATATTTGTTTATAAAATATAAGATAATAGAGGGAATAGTGGCTTTTTCTGACTTTAACATTTCCTTTTAAATTTTTTAGTTTATCAGACTACCTATCAATCACTTCCATTAATGAGGCAGGAGAATCTCTTGAACCTGGGAGGTTCCACTGTGTTAGAACCAAACTTTCAGGAACAGTTTGGCTGTGTTAGCATTCCTTTAAACTTTTGTTATATATAGAAATCTAATTCCAACATGTTTATTCTTGGAACCATCTGCCCCATGCTACAATCTGAATTATCTTGCGTTGTTGAAGTTCTGAGGGAATAAGAATAAAATCAAATCTTTACTAAATACTTACTGTGGCTGGCACAATTCCTAAGCCTATTGCAAGTATTAATGTAAGCCTCCTAACAACCCTGAAGATAAATGTTGGTATTATCCCCATTTTACACATAAGCAAACTGGGGCTTAAGAGTTAAGTAACTTGACAAGGTTACCCCACTGCTCATAAGTACTGGAGTCAGAATCCAGACCCAAGCAGCTTGCTGTGTGCTCTCAACCATGATTTTGATAAACCTTTAATTTATTGTGTGCTCTCAGGGTTCCCAACACCCTGAAATCACACAGCAATTTCTTTTACAAAAGATATTTAATTGTGAAAAATCACACAAAATTTACTATCTTTTGTTTTTCTCATTATTTTAAGACAGCTCTGTTGCCCAGGCTAGAGTGCAGTGGTACCATCTCAGCTTACTGCAACCTCCGCCTCCCAGGTTCAAGCTGTTCTGCCTCAGCCTCCCTAGTAGCTGGGATTACAGGTGCGCACCACCATGCCTGGCTAATTTTTAAAATTTTTAGTAGAGATGGGGTTTTGACATGTTGGCCAGGCTGGTCTCGAACTCCTGACCTCATGTGATCCAGCCTCCCAAAGTGCTGGGATTACAGGTGTGAGCTACTGCACCCAGCCTAAATTTACTACCTTAACACTACTGAACCACACACTTAGTGACTAACTATAGCCACGTTGTTTTGCGACAGATTTCTAGAATGTTTTCATCTTGCAAAACTGAAACTCGATACCATTTCCTCTTCTCCCCAGCCACTGGCATCCACCATTCTGCATTGTTTCTATAAGATTGAATACTTTAGCTGCAAATCCTTATATGAAGTGTATGTCTTTTTGTGACTGATTTCTCTTAGCATAACAGCCTCAATGTTTATCCATGTTGTACCATGTGACCGAATTTCCTTCTTTTTTGAGACTGCATAATATTCCATTGAATATATAGATCACATTTTTTAAAAATCCATCCATCCATTGAAATACACTGAGGTTACTTCTACCTCTTAGCTATTATGAATAATGCTGCCAGGAACATGAGTGTGCAAATATCTCTTCAAGATCCTACTTTCAATTCTTGGGCATATGCCCAGAAGTGGAATTGCTGGATCATAGGATAATTCCATTTCTTTCTTTCTTTCTTCCTTTCTTTCTTTCTTTCTTTTTCTTTCTTTTTTTTTTTTTTTTTTAAGGTAAGAAATCTCCAACCTGTTTTCCGTAGTGGTTGCCCCATTTTACATTGCAGTCACCAGTGTGTAAGGGTTCCAGTTTCTCCACATTCTTACCAATTCTTGTTATAACTTTTGTTATACTCCTATTATTCTGTTTTTGGATAGTGGCCATCGTAATGGGTGTGCAGTGATATTTCATTGCGGTTTTAATTTGCATTTCTCTAATGATTAGTGACGTTGGGTGTGTTTTCTTATGTTTGTTGGCCATTTTTATATATCCTATCCTCTGCTCATTTTTAAATCAAGTTATTTGTGTGTGTGTGTGTGTGTGTGTGTGTGTGTGTGTGTATGTGTGTATGTGTGTGTGTGGAGTTATAGGAGTTTTTTAAAAAATATATTCTGGATGTGAACACCCTATCAGATACATGATTTGCAAATATTTTCTCACATTCCATAGGTTGTTTTTCGCTCCACTGATTGTTTCCTTTGATGTGCAGAAGCTTTTCAGTTTGATGCAATCCCACTTGTCTATTTTTTGATTTTTTGCTTGTGCTTTTGGTGTCTATTTCAATCTCAGTTGCTGAAGCACATGTCCTATTTATTTGGGAAAAATACATTAAAAACTTTTAACAAGTACCATGGAATACATTTTGAAAACCTTAGGAAATTCTTGAAATATGTAAAATGAAAATTGTATTTGTAAATCATTAGTTCAGCATTGTAAATATGAGAGGTTAATTTATACAACTATATAAGAAGAAATGGGAAACAGAAAAAAAGAACTATGCCTGTTCATATCTAAAAGTGGGATAGCAAGCACACATCGTGTTATAGCATTTGTGCCACATCCTCTCCACATCTCTGCAGATGCAGCTAAAGAAATAGCACAACTTTTCTTGTTGAACCCAAATGGGCTTCAGAACCCTTCTCAACACAGAGCTCTAGGCAACTCACGATCCACTGAGGTGACACAGTACATGAAATCTATTTGTCATTATGTCTTCAAAAACACTTTCAAAAGCATATTCGTTAAAGCAGAATTCCCCAAACATGCCACCTTGGAAAACAGTCATAACTGCAGATTCACAATGATTATAAGCATATTAAACTCACTGAGAAATCCTCCCAGACAGACATTATTTCACTGGTTAATACTCATTTCCTAAATGGGCTTGTCCACAGGACCATTTTGTTATATTGTTTCTATTAAAATACTATGAAATTAGATTTGTATGAAATAGTATTATTATTGTTATTATCTGAGACATAGTCTCGCACTGTCGCCCAGGCTGTAGTGCAGTGGCACGATCTCGGCTCACTGAAGTCTCCACCTCCTGGGTTCAAGCAGTTCTCCTGCCTCAGCCTCCTAAGTAGCTGGGAATTGAGGCGTGCACCACCAGACCCAGCTAATTTTTTGTGTATTTTTAGTAGAGACAGGGTTTCATCATGTCAGCCAGGATGGTCTCAATCTCCTGACCTCGTGATCCGCCCACCTCAGCCTCCCGAAGTGCTGGGATTACAGGCGTGAGCCACTGCACCTGGCTGAAATAGTATTATTGAAACAGTTCTCTAATATTTGCCATAGAATGGCCATTTATAACATTGGTGTCAGTCCTCTGGAAAATGTTAGTCAACTTTATTCTACATCTTAACTACCTTGTGGAATTTGGTTTCCACAAAAATGTATAATTTTTAAAGGTTAAAAAACAAGAAAAAATATAAGCATGCATGTACACATATACACGTGTGTGTATGCTAGCATTTTCGGGAATACAAAGCAGCTAAAAAATTCATTCTGTTTTATCACTAGATTTAGAGGATTAGTGGCAAAAAAACAATTAACAGGATAAGAGTATAGCTACAAACTTGACTAATATTATCTGTGGCAGCTTAAGGAGAAAATAATATAGCTATTCCTCAGCTATGGAAATGATTCACACTTACATAAATAGAAAGAGGACATTTGAAGGGAAGGGGCTACCTCTAAGTCAAATAGGAGGGCATCTACTCTAGAGACGGAAGGGATGTCCCATACCATGGGCAGATGCAGATGTATACTTACACACACACACACACACACACACACACACACACTACACACACAAAGCCACAAAAGGAATGAAGTCATTGTTAATTGGATATCTAGCTGGTGTTTTACACAAATGAGGAATCATGGCTGCTTACGCCTACTGCCTAAAGGCCATTCTTCCTTTAACTCTAGATTATGTGTTTACATAGATACAGTTTTGGTAAGCATTTATTATTAAAACATTTCCTCTCAAGAGGTCATAGAAAATAAACAAAGTTATTAAAAGTCATACCAATAGTTGGCCTGAACATGCAAGATTGCAAAACGTCTTTTGGAGACAGGATCTGGCTCTGTCGCCCAGGCTGGAGTGCAGTGGTTCTATCTCAGCTCACGGCAACTTCCACCTTCTGGTGCAAAACATCTTAAAGCATAATGTCACAGGAACAACCATTACAGAGTAACATACTATGTGGTTCTGAAAAATAAAGAGCTGATTTCTGAAACATAACCTAGCGCCAAAACAAATCATCAAAAAATAAATGTCAGAATCTACAGTGGTTCCTAATATGTGGTCCTGGGACTAATAACATTAGCATCACCTGGGAGCTTGTCAGAAATGCAAATTCTTGGGCTCCACCTGAGCCCACTGAATCCAGAAACCTTTAATAGGCCCTCCAGGTGATTCTGAGGCACGCTGCTGTTAGAGAACTGTTGCATGCTTTGTGTGTGGTATTAGCTTGGTCCATTTTATCTAGACTTGTTGAGTCTTCTTACTCTTTGTGATCTTGATAATAGAATTTCTCCACATTTCAAGAGCAAAATACAGACAGCTTTCCAAATATAACATCTAACGAGCAGTCTAACAATGACACTCCCTCTGTAAGAAAATTGAGTACAGAAGTTGTCTATGTATTTTTAGAACACAAAAAGAAGATATGCTATCATTTTCAGGAAGACAAACCAACTAAAAAAGATCCATTCTCTTTTATCACTGGATTTAGACAATTATTAGTTTATTAAAAAAAAAAGAAAAAAAATACTAAGTTGACTAATAATATCTGTGGCAGCTAAGGAGAAAATAATGTAGCCATTCCCCAGCTGTGGAAAAATCCAAACTTATATAAATAGAAAGAGAACATTTTAAGGGAGGGGGCTACCTCTAAGTCAAATAAGAGGGCATCTGAGATGGAAGGGAGGTGCCACACCATGGGCAGCGGCAGTGACTGAGGTAGTGTCTATAGGAGGCTGTCTGCTACACGAGGTGGCATCTGCTGCCAGGCCATGGAAGGCTCCACTCACCACCACCACCTTCCAAGGGACTTCTGAAATCTCCCTGCCCTCTTGGAGACCTTCACATTCTCTTTCATAATAGGGTAAACTGTGCTGAGAAGCCAGGGTTCCCTAGTCAGGCACGTTTTAAACTCCTAGGTAATGTTCCCATTTTGGAGGGTGCTTCACAGTTTTCAGATGACAGTGACACATTTTCTAGAGCAGGGTTTCACTACCTTGGCACTACTGACATTTTGGGCTAGTTATTTGCTGTGGGAGCCTGTCCAGTTCACTGTTGGCTGTTTAGCTGCATCCCTGGCCTCTATCCACTAGATGGCAGAAGCAACCCCCAATTGTGACAACCAAAAATGTCTGCAGACATGGCTGAATGTCCTCCGGAAGGGAGGGGTGCAAAATCCCCACCTCCATATTAAAGAACCACTACTCTAAACTCTAAAGAGGTAGGGTTTTCCTTTCTTTCTGTTAAAAGGGGCAGGGAAAAAAAATTCCCGTTTGTTCTTTATCTTCGTTAATACCACTACTCACCTGATTCCTATTTTCATTTGTTATCCCTCTGTTCTCTCTCTCTCTCTTTCTCTCCTCTCCTGTCTGTCTCTCTCCCTCCCTGTCTCTCTCTGCTTCTCTCTCTCTCTCCTTCTTTCCCTCTCCAGACTGGTCCTCCAAAGCTGTCACTTCGCTTACTCTTTGACAATGTTCTCAACCTCCTGGCCCCATTATCTTTGGCCCTACTGACTCCAAGTAGGTATCTGGGTCAGTTCAGCTCTCTGAAGACTCCTTTTCTACACTAGAGATTTCAGGCATCTCTGGAGAAAGTCATAGTTCTGCATAAATTCATGGTCTCCCACCAGTGAACCTCAGTGAGGCAGCATGAGGCTCTTGTTTATCTTCACCCACTTCAATCTTTTCCACTCCTACTGTCTTAGTCTGTTTGGGCTACTATAACAAAAATAACCATACACTGGATTGCTTAAACAACAAACCTTTATTTCACACAGTCTGGAAGCTGAGACATCGAAAACCAAGATACTTTCAGATTCAGTATCTGATGAGGGTTCCAGTTCCTGGTTCATAGACAGCTGTCTTCTTGCTGTGTCCTCACATGATGGAAAAGGAGAAAGATTGTTCTCTGAGATCCCTTTTATGAGGGCACTAATCCCATTCACAGGGGCTCCACCCTTGTGACCTAATCACCTCCCAAATGTCTCACCTCCTAATACATTGAGGGTTAGGATTTCAACATATGAATCGGGAAACACAGACATTCAGTCTGCAGCACTCACCTTGGGTGGGGAGCTCATCAGTTTGCTTTGTGTGTTTTGGTTCGGTTTTGTCTTATTAATACTGCACTTTGAAGAATGGAAAGTGTAGGGATTGGGTGGGAACCGTGTGGAGAACTGTAAGGAGTGACCAGCTGGAGAGACCCACATTTGCCTTGCCAGAATGCAGCCAGGAACAATCCTTCCTCCAGCCCTGACCATGGTGGAGGCATTCACAGGATGAGTCTAACAGAAGAGGAGAGGGGTAGAAAAGAAAAGAGGAAGAAATGAAGAAAAGAAAAGAGAGAGTGAGGGAGGTCAGGGAAAGAATGAGCTTCCAGGTGCTTAACTAAGGTTGACTCTGTATAAATTTAAAAGTAGTGAGATGGATCAAGTAAAGGAAAGCTTTGCTCCATCCACTGACCCCCAAGTATGTTCCTGGTGAGCTAGCTAAGAATAAGGTGGTAAGATTGTGCCCCTCTGGTAATGGGCTAGATAGAGGCACGCAGGGCATGACAGTAAGGCTACATCTATTTATGAAGCCAGTTGTCTTGCCTATGAATAGCGATTTCAGACTTTTCTACTTCCTTCAGACTTTCTGTGTCACCACGTTGTCCTTTCAAAAGGTGACCATGCACGTTACTCCACCATGTTCACCGTGAAAGTACAGCAGAAAACCCCTTATGGGACGTGGTTGGGACTATACATTGTTACATTAACTGAAAAGGCTTATTAAAGCAGAAAAATCACCAAAAAAGAAACATGTATAACTTAAACATTTTAACTTAAAACATAAGTGGGACTGGGTGCAGTGGCTCACGCCTGTAAGCCCAGCACTTTGAGAGGCTAAGGCGGGAGGATCACTTGAGCCACAGGAGTTTGAGGCAGCTAGGATGGTGCTACTATACTCCAGCCTGGGTGACAGAGAAAGACCTTGTCTCAAAAAAACAAAAACAAAACATAGTGGGCATACATTTGTTAATCATCTGAGAGCCAAGACCTTTTGGAGAAGGTCCATAAATTGGAGTTCTGCAAAAATCATGGCAGTGACTTATCATTGATGATGTCCAATTTGGACTTTTTAGGTAAAGCAATATGGGTGCAAAGTCCTATTCAATTGTGAGGTTCTTTTTTGTTTTTAATCCCAACTTTTACAGTTGGTTTTGCCCACACCTACTTTGACCAAAAAAAGTAGCAACTCATCTTTTAAAGGATTTTCCCAAAACATAGCTTTCATTTAGTTTGATTTTATTTTATTCAATTTTATTTTAAATTTATTCCTTCAGTTCATGTTGTTAAATATTATAAGTACAACTGACATAAACAGGTCACAAAGGGAAGGGGGTTCTTTAGGGGAGAGAATCTATGCACAGAGCTCTCCTGCCATAGATCAGTTTCTGTAATCCCAGCACCGTGGGAGTCCAAGGTGGGAGGATCGCTTGAGCCCAGGAGCTTGAGACCAGCCTGGCAACACAGCAAAACCTTGTCTCTACAAAAAATACAGAAACTTAGCTGGGCATGGTGGTCCACATCTGTAGTTCCAACTACTTGGGAGGCTGAGTTGGGAGGATCACTTGAGCCCGCGAGGTCAAGGCTGCAGTGAGCAGTGATCACGGCACTACATTTCAGCCTGGAAGTTGGAGCAAGACCCTGTCTAAAAAAAAAAAAAAAGAAAAGAAAAGAAAGGTATAATCTTGGGCCTCACTCCAGACCTCCTGAATCAGAACTCGCATTTTAACAAGATCCCGGAATGATTCGCATTTACAGTAAAATTTGAGAAACTGTTTTCAGGCTCCTGTAGATGTACTTTCTCTGGACTGATGCATCTGAGCCCTAGAAGCTCAGCCAGGTGCCTCTTCTATATGCTGCCACTGCAACCTTCCCTAGCACTTAACACTGCACTTGACCAGGGCTCAGTGGCCTGCAAGCTCTGCAGGGACAGGAAGTATATCTTTATGCACACTTGCATTCTCCACTCCAGCACAGTACCTGGCACATAGCAGATGCTCAGTTATCTGCTCAAAATAGTTATTGATTAAATACATGTTTTCAGAAACAAGTAGAGAAAGTATTAGCTTTCCAGTTAGAGAATTTTGGACTTCAGTTCTTGATTTACCACTTACTAGCTGTAGGACCTGGAACAATTCACCCTCCTCCCAGAAGTTGTTATTCATTGTTACATTGAGAATAAATATCAAGTATCCTACAGGACTGTTGTCGGAATAAGTAATAGATGTAAGCCCAGAATGCTGTGTCTGCCAGGTCAGAGTTGCACGATAGAGTGCCGCTCTCCCAAGCGGCAAGTCTTCACTGAGTTTAGTAGCATACTGCTTGTTGAAATAGAAAGGATGGCCACACTTGAACTTAATGCCATTTTTCTTTCTGTTTTCCCCCAACTGCATAGAAGCAAAAACAAATAAACAAACATGAGAATTGATCTGGAATCAATGCTTTTCTCGGCATTGTGTCAGAAGAACAGAACTTAAACTGGAGCCAGCAGACCCTTAAGCTCCTTAAGCCAGGCTCTGGGACCCTTGGGATTAAATGTTTTAAATCCTCTCTCTGGTTCTAAACAAAAGTAAACAAGGGACCTTTTATAATGTGGTTCAAGGTGAGGCAGTAAACAAATGACCTTTAAGCAGAATAATCAGCTTAATATGTACTAGCTGGAGGTTAAAATTTGCATTGAGAAAAGTCTTGTGGTCTTTTTGATAATTCATTCGGAGGTTACCCTAAGATCTACCCTCATTCTCCAACCACATGATTCTCTAGACCCCTCAATCTCCTGCTCCCACACGTAGTCTACTAGGTGACCAAATAATGAGAGAAAAGTGGAATTGTCAAACCAGAATCAAAGGAGAGAAAAGATAGAGGGACTTTGAATGAGGAGAAAGAGAAGGCAAGCAGAGGGAAGCTGTCCATCCACTGCAGAATCAGGTGTATGTTGGCTTAAAAAGTTGAGGACTTAGGCCACCCTGGGTCTCAGCCACCCTCTAAGCTTTGTGTAGGTCAGAAAACTGTATCATTTGACTTGATTATATGTTACTTGTGTGCTAGACTGGCTAAACAGAAGACTGTTGTATTATAAATCATGCCACCCCTGCACCCGCTTCCATGATCACAAAGAGAGCATAATGCTAGCATTATTAGATAAGCCACAAAGGTCATCAAGATGTTTCTTTGAGCTACCATACCCAAACTGAATAATTGCTCTGATCGTTGCATAAACAACATTTGGATGAACAAACATTTCATACTTTCGTTATCTTTGTGTAAGGGATAAAATCTGTCACGCGCTGCATGCTTCTGAAAAAATCATAGGAACAAGTTGACATGCTTCCTCAATTATATAGCATTCTCTGCAAAAATTAAATTATTAAAATTAATTGTGAGAAACACAGGGAACTGCTTATGGAGGGATCAGAGTAAGAGACTGACAGAAGGGAGTAGTGAGGCTTCTCCCCCATTTCCTTCTTGGAAACTTTTTCTGCACGGAGAAAATGTGGTTGAAAATCGATTGTGCCTTGGATTGAGTTAAAGATTTATACAGATTTAGTTCTCTCTGGTCCCTTGAAAGGGGAAAAAGTTAAAATATCCAATATAAATCCATTGAATAATGCACTGGTAACACAAATATGTCATACTCCCCTCTTGGTACGTTGGACTTCTATTTCTCTAGTTGGGTATTTCCATTTGTCCTATAGTACAACAACAGGCTCTTAAAAGGCCAGTTTCCCCCAGTGGGAGAACCAAAAGGAGGGGCCGAGTCCATTTCTTGGTCTTTGATGCCTGGCTACCTGAGTCTAAATCTCTAGCCAAGCCCTTCCTGCAGGATCGTTAAAAGACTCGAGCAGGCAGCCCTGCCTTTGCGGCCTGCCTTCCTTCATTCTCACCTCTGTCCATTGATTGGCTAGTTTTAGCTCATGATCCCTACTCCAGTCATAATGGTCTCCTCTTAAGTCAATCTTATCAAATGCTGTGAGGAATGAATTCTGTTGGCCACATGCAGCAACATAGTGTTCTTCCAGGCTCAGCTCTGCTTCTCTCAGGGGAGGGGTCTGTGGCGCCTCAGGCTGCCTCTCCTGTTCTGAGGGTCATACCTAGTCACCGAAACATATTCTTCTCAAGGCTGCTGACCTTCCTTTCTTGATTCAGGCCTTCCAATCCCTACTTTGGGAAGGAGGCAGACACCCTATTTCTCTGGCCCTCCTCCCTCCCTGCCCACCTCTACCAACTAGGCTGGGATGCTTGACAAGTACCATTTCACCTCGCCTGTTTCTTCTGATGCCCAGTTTCCACTGGACCCCCTGTGTCCTCGTTACAAATGAACTTTATCAACTGGCTGAGGCTTCTTCTCACCCAGTTTGTTAGAATCCAACACTAGTAAGTCTAGGATCTTTCCTTCAGTGCAGATAGTATGATGAAGATGAGTGTAAGTTAACATTGATCTTACCCTCAGGGTCTCCTGGGAGGCCGTACTTCAGGACTGATAAATCGGCACAAGCAAGATCACAACCCACACAGAGGGAGCAGTGCTGCCAATCTTTATCCAACCCAGGAACAGAGAATCCCTCAATTACCTAGGGATATTAGAAAGTATGCTCATCGGTGAAGTACTGCTCCTAGGGCTTTTTCTAAATAACTATTCCTATAGCTATTTAGAAATTGACTTTCAAGAATATTTGCCTATCTCATAAAATTAAATTGTAAAAATGCTATATGAAGGCAAAAAGAGCTAAATCTTTTTAGGTTGTATTTTCTTGCCCTTTTTGTATGATTGGCTTTATACAGTGAGTACTGCAAATGTGTGTCCATGAACGAGGCCACAGGGAAAGAGTTGCTGCCCTGAATAAATCCTTGCAGGGAGTGAAAGAGACATTTTAGAATCTTTATGAGACACTGATTTATTCTAAAGAATTCTAGATTTTGATAAACTTTACAAATTGCCCAACTGAGGCTCTCATTCATCTTTTCTCATGTAAATAATAGAAAGATACAAATATATCTGTCAGTTTTTTTATTACTAAAGATAGTTGTTTACCGTTTACTATTTGTTCTCTGTCCAAAATTTCAGATTACAGTTGATTCTCATTATTCGTGGTGGTTCTTTTCCATAAAATCTCTGCCAACACTGAATTAGCAAATGCAAAACTGTTGCTCCCAGGGGAAATACAGGGTGAGGCTCCTTCAAGCCTCTAGTCACATTTTTTTAAATAACATTATCTTCTGGAGCCTCAGCCTGACACTGGGGGGAGAGGGAGGCCCTGGGCTAGATAGCACCCCCAACTGGGGCTATAACGGTCAATCATTTCTGTCTCTTCTCTTTCCCCAACTTCCCCCTGCTGGTCCCTCTCTAGTCATATTTTTATCAACTGATCAATACATAGCCTTGTTTTGTGTGTGTTTCTGTTAAAAGACACTGTGCTCAATATTTACTGTTGATGCATTAACATCCAGTTCATGGCCGGGCGTGGTGGCTCACGCCTATAATCCCAGCACTTTGGGAAGCCAAGGTGGGTGGATCATGAGGTCAAGAGATCGAGACCATCCTGGTCAACATGGTGAAACCCCGTCTCTACTAAAAATACAAAAAAATTAGCTGGGCATGGTGGCGCATGCCTGTAGTCCCAGCTACTCAGGAGGCTGAGGCAGGAGAATTGCTTGAACCCAGGAGGCGGAGGCTGCGGTGAGCCGAGATTGCACCATTGCACTCCAGCCTGGGTAACAAGAGTGAAACTCCGTCTCAAAAAAAAAAAAATCCAGTTCAGAGCCAGCAGCACTATAACACATGCCTCAACAAGGTTCATCTAACACATATATTTGCTCCACAAAGCACCTCACAGCCTTCCTGAGCTTCGGAACACTGGACAGCGCCTCAGCACTACACTTGGAAGCCACTTTCAATGAATATGTGCATTGCATGACTCAAACTTTTCGCCACTCTGCACGTGTCTGCAAAGTACCTCAACAGCATGAAGCATATTTATTTAGGGGTTACAAATAAATTGTACTTAGTAGGTGAATTAGCAAATCCACAATCTATGAATAATGAGGATTAGTGAGGAATAATGAGAAATGTGTATATGCTTGGTTCCATTACCATCCCTGTCCCAACTACCCTCATTCTTGGCTTTCTCTTCTAGAATCCTCCTGGGCCTGTCTTCTTGAAGTGAAATCCATAATAGGAAACTTTTATTACCACTCTTAAAGTCACCTTATATCTATCCCTCTCTGCAGGGAATATTTGTGAACTGCCAAGAGTGGGATGTAATAAATTTAATCATGTTCAAGAGGTCATAGCTGATAGGACAATGTTCCAAGGATATTTAAGATTTTGTAAGGATCTGTTCTTTAATCATACTGAGGAATGAAGCTTTATCAGAAGGATTGAAGAGTCATAGGATGGATACTAGGTAAAGTGGGGGTAAAGAAGGCTCACTTCTTTTTTGTATAAATTTATTTTGTATAAATTTTGTATCAGTTGTACAAGTGCAATTTTGTTACATGCATAGATTGTGTAATGGTCAAATTGGGGCTTTTAGGGTATCCATCACCAGAATAACATACATTGTACCCATTAAGTAATGTTTCCTCTTCCACTCCCCTCCCACTCCTTCACCCTCTGAATTTCCATGGTCTGCCTTTCCACATTCCACCACATTTTTAATCCAGTCATCCACTGATGAACACTTAGGTTTATTTTATATTTTTGCTATTGTGAATAGTGCTGCGATAAACATATGACTTTATCTTTTGGACAGGTATCTTTTTGTTTTTGTTGAAACAGAGTCTTATTCCATTACCTAAGCTGGAGTGCAGTGGCATAATCATGGCTTACTGCAGCCTTGACCTCTTGGGCTTAAGCAATCTTCCTGCCTCAGTCTCCCAAGTAACTGGGACTATAGTCGTGCACCACCACACACAGCTAATTTTTTTTTTTTTTAGGTGGAATCTCGCTCTGTTCCCCAGGCTGCAGTGCAGTGGTACAGTCTTGGCTCTCTGCAACCTCTGCCTCGGGGTTCAAGCGATTCTCCTGCCTCAGCCTCCCAAGTAGCTGGGACTACAGGCGCATGCCACCATTCTCAGCTAATTTTTTAGATTTTTAGTACAGACTGGGTTTCACAGTGTTAGTCAGGATGGTCTCAATCTCCTGACCTCGTGATCCACCCACCTCCACCTTGAAATACTGGGATTACAGGCGTGAGCCACTGCGCCCGGCCAGTTAATGATTTATTTTTTGTAGAACAGGATCTATGTTCCCCAGGCTGATCTTGAACTCCATGCCTGGCCAGGCATCCTTTTGATATATTGATTTACTTTCCTTTGGGTACATGCCCAGTAGTGGGACTGCTGGATTGTATGGTGGTTTTTTTTTTCAGAAGGCTCATTTCTGATATCACATCACTAAGGGACCACCTACTATGGGAACTGAAGCTTCCTTCCTAGGCCCATGGTTGTAAAATATGTCCTGTGAAGTCTATGGTTCTGGAGTTCTGTTTGATGCCAAGAATCTCAGAGCATTAGAACCCATGGCCCGCTCTTCTTGGGGTCTCACTGAGCATTTCAAATTGCTATCACAGTGTTGAAAGGGAGACATACCTGTAGATTGGCCTACATTCTTAAGCCGGTAAGATTCTGGAGTTGAGCATCCATCATATCATATAAGATCCCTGGCTATGGGAGTACCTCCTTCGGGAACCAGCTACATGGGAAAACACATTCCATGTCAGCCCTCCAAATGTGGTCAAGTCTTCCTGTGGCTTGGGTACGCTCCCTGTTGTTCAAAGGTTTATCGTTATGAAAAGATCATTCTAACCAAAGCCTGCTGAGATAAAAGCTGCTGCCCCGTCCTGTGCCGGGGCATGTGAGTGCTATTTCAGTGGCTGTGTCCACAGCTCTGAAAATCTATCCCTTGGATTAAAGCCCAGCTAGAGAATGGAACATTCTTATATATATTCTCTGAAAAACTGTCACATATGCTCAGACATGAAAGAACAGAAAGGCTGACCCTGGCAGCTCCCTACGCTGCAGAATTTCAAAAATGCCTGCAGCTTCACCAAAATGAACTGTCTGAACAAAAGGAAGCAGAAAGAGTGAAAGGAGACAGAATTTGGCCGACATGGTTGCCTCTCCTCCCTCCATCCCCAGCCTCCCTCCCTCCAGATGTTTTTGCTGAGCTTCTGTCAGCCTTCTTGTCTTAACCTTTAGTCCCCACCCCAGGGAGCTGAATTCAAGCAAGTACAGCAAATGTCTCACAAATCAAGAAAAAAAGGTTGCCTTTTCCTAGTTAACTAACTTTAGTTTTAGTTTATTTTTAAAGGAACACATTTTTTTTTTTTAAAAAAGAAAAGAGCGAGTGTCAAAAATCAAGTATAATCCCATCATCCAGATATTACCACTGTTGGCATTTTTGTTCCTTTTAGCCTTTCTCCATGAATCTTTTTTTTCAGGATGACGGTGGAAAGGCTGGACTGCAGTGGCACAATCAACCTCCCGGGCTCAAGTGGTTCTCACATCAGCTTCCCAAGTAGCTGGGACCACAGTCATGCACCACCATGTCCAGCTTATTTTTAAATGTTTTCTAGAGATGGTTCGCACTATCTTGCCCAGGCTGTTCTCGAACTCCTGGGCTAAAGTGATTTTCCCATTTCATCCTCTCAAAGTGCTGAGATTACAGGCGTGAGCCACCATGCCAGGCCCTCTCTGAATCAATATGAATAAATATGTTTTTAAGGGGATTACATCATGAATATTGTTTGGTATACTGCCTTTTCCCCTCACTTGGCAATATATTCCAATCATATCTTCAGAGCACCACCTTTAATAGCTGCATGGCCTTGTATTATCATAATTCTCTTAATTCTTATTGTCAAACTTTTACATGATTTCCAGGAATTAAATAAAAAATGCATAGAAAGCATTTAACAGCCAGGAGGGCATGGATCTGCCACTCAGGATGACCAGACTGTCAGACAAGAGCCGGGTTCTGGAGACCCCAGACTGTCCCAGGCATTAACCTTCATGTTTGAATGGCAGGGACTAATTTCATGTGAGGATCCAGGAGGCAGGCATATGGGGGCATTTGGGAGAAGGACTCCAAGCAGTATCTATTTCAAAAGATTTTCAATATTTTCACAGCCCAGTGGGCATATTGGTACAAGCTTTCTGAATATTGAAACATTCATTAATATTACAAATAGAATAGCTATGAACATCTTTATAGAGAGATGTCTTCACAAAGATTTCTGATTATTCCTGGAGGCACATTTTCTGAGTCAAAAGATAAGATACATTTGCAGAGCTTTTAGTATAAAATCCCAAATTGCTTTCAGAAGAACACAGTTTGTAAGTTTACCAAGCTTATTATCATTTTGATCAACTTTACCATTAAAACATGTGTGCTGTGGAGTAGGTTTTTTGCATTTCAGTTTCTCTTGCCCTACCAAATCTGCTTATAAGAATCTATCCCCAAAAACGAAGGAACAAAGTCTTGTATGTGCAAAAAGAAGCACAAACAAGGACATTCCTTGTAGCTTTGTATATAATAACAACCCCCCAAGATTGAAAAGAAATTAAATATTCAGGAATAGGAGGAATCAATGACTTATATACTTTAGGATAATTTATGTTAGGAAATGTTATGTAATAATTAAAAAGAATGAGGAAGATGTATAAGACTAACATGGAATGTTCCATGACATATTAAGAAATAAAAAGTTTTAGGACAGAACATGCAGCATGATCATAATAATGTTCTATAGAAAAGAAGTGTTGGAGTATATAAAAGACATTATATGTATATAGATACGCATCAACACATGGATAAATGTCCCTGGGAAGAATACACATCAAGATATTGATACCTCTGGGGTGAGAAGTGGAATTATAAGGTAAGTAAAGGTTTCCTTATTTTTAAAGTCTGTATATTTTTATATTGTTTGAATTATTGTAATGAAAAACTATTCTTAGTGTGAAACCTGGTCACGGGAGGGGGAGGAATGGAGTCTTGCTATGTTGCCCAGGCTGGACTCAAACTCCTGGGCTCAAGCAATCCTGTTGCCTCAGTGTCCTGAGTAGCTGGGACTACAGGTGTGCACCACGGCACCCAACTATTGTGTGATTTTTTAACAATTATGTAGCCAGCCATGGTAAATTAGACATGCTCTGAGTTCTTTTTGTTTCACTTACAAAGTCTTTTGTGAGTTTTCACAGTATCAGAACCACTCACCAGGCAACCCAGGAATGGAGTTTTGGAAGTTCCAGCCTCCTCCTGAGGAGCATTCTGAGCAGCTCTCAGCATCTGGTCTTGAAATCACATATTTGAATAACTGAAGGTTTCAGGCAACATGTAGCTCAAGTCTTTGCAGTCAAAAGCATGTCAATGCTAGGCACGTCGATAGCACTTTCATTGCACAGTGTTTCAGTGTCTTCCTGATTTCTGTACAGAGTCACTGAGACTGCAGGTGAAGTCAGAATCTACATAAGACCTAATAATTTAAACCTTTGTCACCAGTACTTCTGGTTAAAAATGAAATATAGTAGCTTTTTGTTATCTCATCCTAAGCGAGGTAGGATGGTCGATGTTTTACCTGGAAGAAGAATGTGGGAAAATCTGTATTTTATCTCATTCTATTTTGTTTTGCACCAGCAGAAAGATTGAAATTTTCTTCTAATTCTTCACCTACTTGTGGCTTCCTCAATATCTCCATTTTTCTCATCTGCTGTCAGTTGTATTGTTAAACATCTAAGAAAAGGTTTTGAATGCAGAAAACACTAATTGTATCTGCTTGTGCTTAAATTAATATGCAATTATTTAAATTATAAATTTAAAAACAATTTTTAATCTAAATTTAACTTAAGCACATAGTATTCTATTTATAAATTAATTTTTTATTAAAAATAAATGAAGCATTACCTTCACACATTCTTACATCGATTTCAAACCAGGTTTTAGAAAGGAAGACATACTTTCTGTGCAAGGGCATGACATGACCAAGTCAGCCCTGGCACAGAAATCCTTGCTAACTCCCTCCTGCCAATGGGCTCCTCTGCCTTCCTTTTTCACTTTTCTTTCCTCTTCTGAAATCCAGGAACCACATTGCCCCCATGTTCAAGTGCCTGACATAAAACGGTGTAGTATTTGCATATAACCTATGCGCATCCTCCAGTATCTCCTTCAAATCAGTTCTAGTTAATTCTAATACCCAAGATAATGTGAATATTGTATTGTTTTTAAACTTTTATTGTTTTATTGTTGTATTGTTATTTTATATCGTTTAAAATTTTTTTAACTTATAGGTTCAGCAGTACATGCACAGGTCTGTTACGCGGGTAAATTGCATGTCACGGGGGTTTGGTGTACAGATTATTTCATCACCAAGGTAACAAGTGTAATACTCAATGGGGAGTTTTTCAGTCCTCACCCTCCTCCCGCCCACCACCTTCAGGTAGGCTCCAGAGTCTGTTGTTCTCTTCTTTGTGTTCATGTCTACTCCATGTTTAGCACCCACTTATAAGTGAGAGCGTGCCGTATTTGGTTTCTGTTCCTGTGTTAGTTCGCTTAGGATAATATTTAAAATATTTTGGATCCACAGAATGCAGGGATAAGGAGAATTGGCTGTATAGATATGACGATGACTATTTATTTATATAAATATGTCTTCCATCATTGCCTTCTCTTCTGTTTAAATGGTTAAAACATTCATTGAATTACAGTTAATTTTGTATAACGCAATTTGTCAGACAAACTTTCTTTTCATTAACTTCTATATAAATGTAAGTCCCTTACCTTGGCATTTAAGACAATTCCCCCTCCCTGGAAAGCTTTCTTCTCTATTCTTCATTCATCAGAACAATATTTGATTCAGGCCCCTTTTAGTGTATGACATTCTTGGAAAGTGTTAGAAAAACCACACTACCCTTCTGTAGGCATTTTTTCTATAATTCTTTCTCTACAATCCTATAGCGAAACTCTTGAAAGGTGTTAGAAAAGCAACACAGTAAAATGATAAAAATCACTGTTTTATTCTAGTAAAATCACTGTTTAGTACACTACCTCCCTAATCTTGCTCATTCAACATGCTAACAATTTCTGTAGTTTCAGCTCTGACATCACTCTTGCTTAGAGTCTAACAGGAGAGTTTCAGCTTCTAAGAACTTTCTTTAATATCATAGGAAATGACACAGTTTCCCCCCGCCCCCTTACTCCCTTTCTCTTCTTTTCTTTTTCTGAACTCAATTTCCTTAAAAACAGTGATTTTTATTGTTTTAATAAAGGGCTAGAAGCCAGGGACTTTCCAGATGAGAATGAATAATGTTCTCTTTCTCCCAAAGGTCAAAATCTTCACCACCTGAGGTTTTATGTATTTGACTCCTCCAGACTGTCGCTTCTTTTTTTAATGCCTACTGTATTCCAGGAGCTTTCGTACAATTAACCCACTGCATACCTACAGTAAGCTGCAAGGTAGCTATTGTTTCCCCATTTTGTTGATGAGAGAAGGGAAACTTAGAGACATTCAGTAGTGTGCAGGTATCTGTCTGTCCTGACACAGTTTAAAAAGAGGCACATTCAAACCAGCAGCCTGCTTAACTACTAGTTTCACAACAATAATTGAGAGTAAATTAAAATATTACAAATCCCTCCAGGGAAAGGTGCTTGTTAAAAGGTTTAGATTCCTGTGGGGAATATAAATCAACACATATTTACTCCTCTCTAAGTTTACTTCCTGAAATCTCTGGGCCCTAGGCGAAGCCTTTTGCTAATATATTCAGGGCTTAGGGTTTTCTCTGGGATCCCACACCCTTCTTAAGTGTCATGTCTCAGGACTATTTGGGCAGGGGGTGGCCTTGTGGTGGCGGCAGGTGGGACGAGCTGGGACTACATCAACTCTTCTGCTGGGGTGGAGCAGATGTTGGGGTTAGACCCAGCTGCTGGTCTGGGAGGAAGTCTGTTTCTATAGCACCAAGAGATTACAGCATTGGATGTGAAGAGGTGGTTCAGGAAAGCTGTCAAGGTCAAGGTCATAAAATCCAAGATGCAAATAGGGGGATGCCCTGTGATTGTAGTTGCTGCTGTTTGTAATGCTTCCTGGTGGCAGGGAACTTCACTTACATTCTCTATAATCTTTTTTTTCTCTTTTTTTGAGACAGAGTCTCACTCGCGTTGCCCAGGCTGGAGTGCAGTGGTGATCTCGGCTCACTGCAACCTCTGCCTCCCGGGTTCAAGCGATTCTCCTGCCTCAGCCTCCGGAGTAGCTGAGATTATAGGTGCTTGCCATCATGCCAAGCTAATTTTGTGTGTGTTTTTAGTAGAGATGGGGTTTCAACGTATTGCCCAGTCTGGTCTCGAACTCCTGACATCAAGTGATCCACCCACCTCAGCCTCCCAAAGTGCTGGGATTACAGGCGTCAGCCACTGTGCCCGGCTTCTCTATAATCCATTAAACACAGAGCTTTGAGCACAGAAGAGGCTCTGGGTCAAATAATTGTGAAAAACAAATGCACTGTTTTCACCCCACCAAGGAAATTAGATGACTAAAGGCTCTAAAACTATGAAAATAAGCAAAAAACAGACACAAAAATCCCCACAAAAACCCTTGCAAGAAACACGTCATATCACAAGCAGTTAAAATATGAATATGTAATGAGCCATGTGTTATGAGAAATTCTGAGACATCTTTATTAAAAAGGAGAGAGATAAGATGGTAGGTCAAATACAGAGTGAAGAAATTATTTTTTCCTGAAAGAGAGAAAACAGAAGCAGGTTTGCATACAGAGGCAAAGCAACAGAGCAGAGGCAGAGCCTGAGGATGTCAGAAGTATATTTATACATCTGTTTCCTCAAAGAAATTGGGAGTTCCCCATGGAATGCCAGCAGAGGCACTCAAAAAGAGGTTTTGAAATTGCAAACAGTGTTTATAATTAGTGGAACAGAATCCCCAAGAACCAAGAAGGGTCTGAACAAAGGGAGCCTTAGGAGAGAGAGTGGACAGGTGCTTTCTCTGAGATCAAAGGGGAGTAGGAGATGATGAGGGAAAACACGGGGATATTTTGAATGCAAAAGAGGCCAAACAAAGGAGTTTTTTGGCAGTGGAGAGAAGATTCTCATCAGCTGGCCTTGATCAGTGCAGTAAGGCAGAGGCAAGATCACTGCCCACAGAGGGAGCTGGCAGCATTCAGAGGCCACCAGAGTGGAAAGGAGCTGAGGAAGACAGAAACCAGCTGTTCGGACCCATATATTTTGGAGTCAAACGGAGATGCAGAAGAGGCCGGCCGTAGTGATGACTCATCTCTATATTCCTGGCTCTTTGGGAGGCCGAGGCAGGAGGATTGCTTGAGCCTAGGAGTTTGAGACAAGCCTGGGCAACATGGTGAGAACCTGTCTCTACAAAAAACAAAAGGATACAAAAGTTAGTCAGGTGTGGTGGCACATGTCTGTAATCCCAGCTACTCGGGAGGCTGAGGTGGGAGGATGGCTGGAGCCCAGGAGGTTGAACCTACAGTGAGTCATGATTGTGCTACTGAACTCCGGCCTAGGCAACAGAACGAGACCCTGTCTCAAAGAAGAAAAAGAAAGAAAGAGAGAAGAGTTTGGCTGAGTAACTGTGATAACCCAGTCTGAAATGTGGTCTATACAGTGGTGCTTTAGAGCATGGTCCCTGGAGCCAGACTAACTGGATCTGGGTTTAAATGCAAGATCCCTTCCTTTTCAAAAGGTGGTAAGAATTAAATTAGGTAATATATGTAAAACACTTGGAGAACTGCCTGGCACATTGTAACCACTCAATAAGTAGTAGCTATTACTGTGATTGCGATTATTTTGTGATGGAACTAGTCATAATAATTTTGTGATTTTTCTTAATGAAATATGAGGTCACCCAGGATACCAAAGGTAGCAAATAGTCATGATGTAAGGTGGGGACTGAAGGTTGGTTACTAGCCCAGCAGGGACTGTGGGAGGGCTGTTGATGGAATCTGGTTCCTAACTAGGTAAAGCGTGTAGTATAGACTACAGGAAAAAAGGTGACACATCTGAACTTGAGCTTTTGGCTGAGGAAATGCCCAGGGTGATAACGAGACCTAAAATATTGCCATAAAAAATCATGACTACTATTTATGCATTCATTCCATTCCTTGACAACATTTTTTTGAGCACCTACTGTGCATTAGCCACTCTACCTGAAACTCCCTCCTCACCTGGTGCCTTTAACTTCTCAACAAGCCAATTAGGTAGATATTAGCAAACCAGTTTTTCAGACAAACAGATTAAATTTTGAGTCAAACCAAAAAGCTAATAAATGGCAAAACCAGGTTTCAAACACTGATGTGATTCTAAAGTTTATGTTTTTAAAAACTGTTCTGTATTTCATCCCCATGGTGGTGAATGTTTTTGGTAGGTGAAGAGGAATGTCTTAAGAGCAGGGGCTTAGGACTTGTAAGGTCAGACTGTTAGGCCCTTCCCATGGGTTCCAAGTTGACCAAGAATAATAGGAGATGGTGTGATACAGCAGGAAATGTGTAGCTGGCCCGGAAGTCCTGGAAGAAGGTGAAGGTGTGTTGTAAAAGTGTGATAATAAGAGGAAGTGTGGACTTTGAAGGAGATGAGGTGACAGAGGTATAAGGTTGGAGCATCCCTAGTTTGCAAGAAGATCAAATGCTTGGGCCGGGTGCAGAGGCTTGTGCCTATAATCCTAGCATTTTGGAAGGCCCAGGTGGGCAGATTCCTTGAGGTCAGGAGTTTGAGACAAGCCTGCCCAACATGGTGAAACCTGTCTCTACTAAAAATACAAAAATTAGCTGGGCATGGTGGCTGGTGCCTGTAATCTGAGCTACTTGGGGGGCTGAGGCAGGAGAATCACTTGAACCTGGGAAGTGGAGGTTGCAGTGAGCTGAGATCGCGCCACTGCACTCCAGCCTGGGTGACACAGCGAGAGTCCAACTCAAAAAAAAAAAAATAGATCAAATGCTTGCTCATTACTGCTGAGCTGTGGAATGAGTGGAAGACATGTCCTTCGTTGTCGGTCATTGAGCCTCTGTGGGAAAGCCAGATGTTCTGTTCAGGTGAGATGAAAAGAGCAGATGTGGCAGAAGAAGCTGAGGTTGGGAGAGTATTCCAGAACACCATATCAGAGGCCAGTAGATGGGTGGGCAGAGGGTTGAGGCAGGAGAAGGACTTAGTTTCCAGAGTTAGCAAGAGAAGTGAGGGGGCTGGGAGGCAGGCTAGAAGGGCCAGGTAGAAGACAGGCAGGAGAGCACTGCACACCTAGAACCTTGTGAGAGGGGGTTGCATGTACCACATTCCAAGAGGAATGTCATAAAGGGAAAGTCCAATTGCACACTTACCTGCCTTGGTGTTCACCACTCTTAAATGGCTTCCTCTCTGTCTTTGGTGTTGAGGAAAGGAGACTCTAGCACCATTAGAACAGGAAACCTTGACTGTTGCTAGTCTATTCCATTGAACTCAGAGATATTCGAGATTACCAAATTGGGAAGGGCAAAGATATCTCCCGGTAGGTGATATTTCAGAGTATACCATTTCATTATGACCTTGTCAGGAGCCTATAGTGACATCAAATCCCTGAGTATTAGTACCATGGCTTTGACAGATTTCTGAGATCCCAGATTGTCCAGGTAGCAGGAACTGAAGAGGGTAATCAGGGTGGTCAGGCTGGAGAAATCACCTCACAATGTAAGTTAGTGATTACATCAACTGTCTTTTAAAATAATTGATTGTTCCTTTAAATAATTAAATAATAGTTAAAATAATTGACTCAAACTTGTGCTTCTCCAAATGTGTAATTTGAAAGGCTTTTATAGGGCATGGGGGAAGGAGGAGGGATTCCCTCCAGTTGTACCAAACAATCCTAGAAAGCCAATGGTGTAAACATACAGGAATGAAGACAAGGGGTGTAGGGAGAAGAAGAGGGAATCTATTTTTAAAGGTCTAGAGTGTGAGTAACTCCCAACTTTCATATGTGTATGAATTACCTGAAATCTCACTAAAAGGCAGACATTGGTTCAGTGAGTCTGGGTGGGACCTAGTATCTGCATGTTTAGCAAACTTCCTGGAAGCGCTGAGGCTGCTGGGCTGCAGACACACTTGAGCAGTAAGGACTTGCACTATATAACTAGTCAAATGTTAGCTTCAAAAGATTGATTGTTTGTGAGGTAAGACAGCTGTTAACCAACCCATTAGGACATACCGGGCATTGATTTTATGCATTATTACATATATAACTATAATAGATGATTGCAAAACTTCAGAATTTGCAGGTTTCCATCCTGATTTTACCATTTTCTAGCAATAACACTTTGGACAAGTCCTAGGTCATCTCTGCGTTTCCATTTCTTCCTCTGATAAAATAGAGGTAATGAGATCTGCCATGGTTGGCTAACCACAGGGTAATTGTGAGGGTCAGAAGTAACAGCTTAGTGAAAGTGCCCTGTGAACTGAAAGTGTTGCATGTGTATAAGCATTGCTTTTATTACTGTGTTATTTGAAGTTAAACAGACCTTACTAATTGCTCCCATTTCCACTGCTTATATTTTAATAGATAGATCGATACATTAGCAAGTGTTTGCTATTTACCTGACACCATGTTAAGTGCAATTTTACTCCTCACATCTTTAATAATATTAGTATTACTAGTGTTAGCCCCATTCTACAGATGAAAAAGTGAGGCCCCCCCTATACCATAAGATGATGCCCAGCTGTGAAGTGTTAATGCTAGAATTTGAACTCAGCTGACTTTCCAAAATTTAAGCTCTTATTTACTGCTTTCAACTGATTGATTGTAGCAAACACCAAACATCGTAGGAGAAAGTCATAGTCTAGAACAGCGGTTGGCATACTTCTTCCATAAAGGGTAAGATAGTAAACATTTAGCCTTTCTATGCCAAATGATTTCTCTTGCAACCATTCAACTCTCTCATGGCAGTGCAGAAGCAGTAATAGACAGTTTGTAAAGGAATGAGTGTGGCTGTGTTGCAATAAAATGTCATTTCTAGAAACAGGTGGCAGGCTGGATTTCGCCATAGTTTGATGATTAGGCCATAGTTTGATGATCCTTGCTCTAGAAAGTTCTGAGTTGTCTGCCAGGTGTGGTGGCTCATGCCTGTAATCCCAGCACTTTGGGAGGCCAAGGTGGGTAGATCATGAGGTCAGGAGATTGAGACCATCCTGGCCAACATGATGAAACCCTGTCTGTACTAAAAATACAAAAATTAACTGGGTGTAGTGGTACGTGGCTGTAATTCCAGCTACTAAGGAGGCTGAGGCAGGAGAATCACTTGAACCCAGGAGGTGGAGATTGCAGTGAGCAAGATCATGCCACTGCACTCCAGCCTGGCAACGCAGCAAGACTCCGTCTCAAAAGAAAAAAAAAAAGAAAAGAAAATTCTGAATTGTCCAATATGGTAGTCGCTAGGCACATGTGGCTGTAAACTCAGTTGCTTAGTTTCATTGGCCACATTTCGAGTGCTCAATAGAAATGTGTGGCTAGTAGCTCTTGTATGGAACAGTGTAGAGAACATTTTCATCAACACAGAAACTTCTATTGGAGAGCCCTAGTCTAGATCATCTTTGGAGGTGGGACGTGGGAAAAATATTTTTATCAGTAGCTGTGAGGACATGGAAGCTCTGAGTCCTGGCTTTACTTCTTATATCTGACTGTAGGTAAATCACATCATCTCTGAGAGGCTCCATTATTACATGCATAAAATAGGGATAATACCCTCTGTACCATGTTGTTGTGAGAACTGAATGAGAAAATATGTGAAAGGCATTTTGTAGTCTGTTAGGGGCTGCACAGACATAAGCCATTGTTAGGATTCTAATTGTTAGGTAAAATGTGAGAGAATGTATGGAGGTAGAATTGGGGTAGTACCTGAATTGACAGACCATGTTTTCTTTGAAATCACTCTTGGGGGAGCCATTGAGATAGATGTCAAAGCGTTGTCAAAATAAGGAAATTTTATTACTTTTATGGTATTCTATGTTTTGGACCAGAAAAACAGTAAACAAGTCAGATTTCAGTGTCTGTTTGCCGTTCGGAGCTTGTAATTCCCTTTGTAATGCTTAACACCTTCAGGAAATGGACAAAACTGTCCAGATAGGGGCTGCGATAAAATTGGCAGACCATAGTGACCTTCCTGAGGGAGATCAAAGGTTTATTCTTTGTCACATTCAAAGCTAAAAAGAATGGCGCCATCACCATCAAAGGTTCTAGTTCTGTCCTGTTGCTTCTTTTTCACAGGGGCCCCCTTTATACCACACAGGTCAAGAACAAAGCTCAATTCTGCCACAGAATGATCAACCAAGCCCTTGGTGTGTCCAAATAGTTTTAACATCTCTGATTCCCAGGGCCTCCCTCCTCCCGGTCCTTCTTCCTGGTTGCTAGTCCCTGTTATAAATCACCCTTGCAGAAAAATGCCTTCTCTTCCCATGAGTCTGTCATCCCCTCTGTCCCTCAGGGTCCTCAGAGCCAGGCCACCCTTTAGTTCTAGGCCAATGTACTGCTGTCACTCACTTGAATATCCAGAAGAGAAGGTTTCTTCCTGTTTGGCCTGAACACACCCTTCTGATTTCTGCTTATAACTAGGAGTTATGTTTTGCATCTGTCCTTTCCCTACAGCTTTTCATATGAGCTTCTCAGAGCCTGTCTCACATGTCTCCACCTTCTTTCTTGTTTCCTTTCCATGTCATTTTTCATGCTACTTAAGTACTCCAGCAGTTCACTTCTCCGCTCTCCAGAGAACACTCGCCTATCAGACTGGAATGAAGGTTCCTGTTCTTACATACAGCTGATGCCGGTGTATATTAAACCTTTAGGAAAGCAATTTGGAAATATTTGTCTAAATCCTTAAAAATGTGGACAAACCCCTTTGACCCAGTAATTCCACCTCTAAGGAAGTATCTTAAGTAATTAGACATGCACTGAAAATTACCAAACAAAGATACTCATTACTGCATTACTGCATTACTTATACTACTGAGCAATTAGAAATAACGTACTTTCAACAATGGAAAAAGAATAAAACACCAAATTTAGAAGCAGAAATAAAATGTACTAAAATATTCACAGTGCTTAAGTCTGGATATCTCTGGGGTTATCTCTAGTTACCTCTGAAGTACCAATGATTTTACTTTCTTCTTTTGCCTTTTTTACTTTTTACAATATGCGTGTTATTATATAATCAGAAAGAGGTTATAAAAATGAAAGTTCCCATTCTTCCAGGCTGGTTATTGTATATTCCTCTATTGTATTCTCCTTTGAACATTCAAAATGCACATTTACCAGCTTAGACACTTCTCTAGAGGTGTGTCCTTGGAGATAACCACACAGGACTTTCTCATATATACTTGAGAAACCTAAGAGCTTGCTTTGGGGTCCCTTACAAGGAATAGACAGTTTGGAAGGGTATAAATTAAAGCCAAATGCCCTGAGGAAGATGTCAGCTGGTGTCAGCCAAGAGGATGTGGTTGCCAATCCTGCCATAAAATCCCTCTTGTTGTGGTTATCGTCCTTACAGTGCCAGGGAAATGGCTCTCATGCCCACAAATCTACATGACGAGATGTCTCTGCAGATGAAGATGGACTGCCAGGAACAACCATCGACTGAGAAAAACAGTGGCTTTTTCCAAAAGCTCAATGTGACTAAAGGCGCAATGCAGGAGTAAGTCAGAACTGAGCTTGCAGAAGCAGTTTCTAGGGTCCCAACTGTAGACATTCTCGAACCAGTGGTATGCAAATGATGATATTTCCAGGTTCAGGGTCTAGGTTAGCAGTCTTTCCTATAATTTATCTAATTTTTATCTCAGGAATATTTACTGTAGTAGGCCTTTTGAGAAGCTAAAGAGGCCCACAGTCATAAACTGGCCAGATTCCCATTTAAAAATGTTTCCAGACTCTAATCTCAATCTGGGAAAATATGTTGATTGTTTTGTGGCTTCACTATCTTTACCTGCTAAAGATCTAAGCCATTTAAAATACTTTCTGGCATTGAGGGAGTACAAACAGTGGTATAAACACATATATACATTTGCTAGTACATGCTGAAAATGCATACTAATTTAGCTATGATCAACAACCTTTTTAACTAGAAAAACATTTTTAAGGTAAAGGATTTTCCAAGAACCCCTCATATGGCAAGAAAGCTATTATGATATCAAACATGTTCTTAAATGCATTTATAATTTATTGAAGATAGTAGCATATGCATTTGAAAACTTTGGGCAGTTTTTCATATTCTTTTTTCATATAAGCAATATTTATTCAGTATATAGAAATCTTCATAGATTCCAGGATCCCCTACTAACCAGGATGGATGTGAAGTGACTCAACACTCTCTCAACCCTGACAACACCTCCACCCTCAGGGTTCAAGTCCCATAGACTGGGAACTGCTTTTATAGACACATATCACACATTTATTGTGACCCTTTCAAAAGCATATGAGAGAGAACGTATAGGCTCTTCAGCAAAATATTAATAACAACCGTCTGGTAGGGAATGGGCAAAGGCTATCAACATGCTTATTTTAGAAAATTAAATAAAAATGAGTTTTATACACATAGGTAAAGACACTCAGCCTCACACATAAAATGAGACTAACACCAAAATGAGATACCAGTTTCAACATGCCAAATTGTCAAGGATCAAAAACTTCAGTAGCACATGGTTTTAGACAGGAGCAGGAAACAGGCACTCTTACCATTTTTGCTGAGAGTGTACATTGATTCAACCTCTTTAAAGCAAACTTTGGTTCAAATCTGTCAAAATTTAGAATATACATAGCTATTGACCTAGAAGTTCTACTCGTAGGGTTATCCAATAGATATGCTGTCCACATACACAACAACAACATATAGATGTGTAAGGATATTCATTCCAGCATTGTTTGTGATAGCAAATGATTGGAAACATTCTACATATCTGTTAATAAAAAAACTGATTGGAAAATTATCATACAGCCCCACAATGGAATACCATGTAGCCATTTTAAAAACGAAGCAGCTCTGTATGTACTAATATGAAATGGACTCCAAAATAGGTTATTAAACAAGAAATTCAAAGTACTTTAATGCACAGAATAGACTATATACATATCCCCCCCAAACATATTTTAAAGGGTCTATTCCATATTAGATAGATAGATAGATAGATAGATAGATAGATAGATAGATAGATAGATAGATAGACAGATGCATATGTAAACATCTCTGCTTATTTGTGCATAGAATCTCTGTTGAAAATAAAGAAGAAGCTAATAAACATTGTGGGGAAGACAGCTGGGGGTGGAGATCAAGAGGGTATTGTTGACCTACTCCTCACTGCCCATGATTGAACCATACAACGTTTTTAAACTCCACTTTTTAAAACAGGGTATTCATTTATTTGTTGATTTTGCATACTCATTTATACATACATATGCACAGAGTTGCAGTTACTTTGGAATTTAGAATCTCACTGTTAAATACTTTATGGATTCAGTGAATTATTATTTATCCAGCCCTTCTGTTTCTACTTTGTGAGATATATTATGTGAGGTGTTATTCACACAGAAAGAACTTAGTACAAGGACAGCAGGTGCTCCTTGGGGCCGGGAAGGTTCTCAGTGTTCTCCCTTTAGAAAGGAGTAGGGCAGGCCCAAGCTCTGGCTCAAGGGCATAATAACAACCTCTGTTTGTATTGTGTGGCTTGCAGTTTGCTAAAGGAAATTATCGAAATGGACCACATCTTAGACAGATCAGATGATGAGGACGACATCACCTCTGAAAACCCTCAAACTGACTTCCTTCACAAGGTAGACACTGAAAATGGGTAAGAGAGACACTTAAATGACACAGTAGGTTGAAGAGAAGAACTTCACACCATGTATCTCAAAGTGGTAAGAAACTATCTGAGGGTTTCCTCCTAATTGGTGTAGAACTTCAGAGCTTAGAACTAGGAGGGAGGCAGGGGATGACATTGTTTCTACTGGATGCTGCTGTTACCACATGAGGCCATTACTAGCCTTCCCATGGAAAAAAAAGTGATTTATATGTTATTTTTATCTTGGGAATTTATGAAATAACTGTGACATTTCTCACCTTTGAGCAAATCACCATATGACCATTTGTAAAATCACCCCCTGCTCACAGATTGCCTTCCAGTAGAATTCAGCTATTTCTGAATCCTTCTTAGTCAAGCTTCTGGGCCTCCAGGCCTTCAGTGGCTTGTGGCTACATAACTCTGGTCTCTTGTCTTCATTCTCACATCTTCACATCCTTGCATCTTCATCCTCACATCCTTCATCTCTTCTCTGTGTCTGTGTCTTCTATTCTGTCTGTTATTAGGATGTTTGTCATTGGATTTAGGAACCCATTCAAGTAGTTCAAAATGATCTTATCTCAAGATTATTAATTATATCTGCAAAGACTCTTTTTCCAAATAAAATAATATGCATGGGGTCCTAGTTCTGTATTAGGACATGGACATTCCTGTTTGGGGCCACCACTTAACTCTCTATAATCTATGACCTTGAGCAAGTCACTAAACACGAATGGCCACACAAAAATGAAAATAATGCACATGAAAGTAATTTGTAAAGAATTACATGAATGTTAGTTATTTCTGTTGACTTGGCTAGTAGTTTACGTAGACATTTAAAAAAGAGTCTGATCTATTCTCCCTCCTCCACACTTTTCTCCTTCCAGTTTAAAAATAGTTCTGAGTTTAACCATTGTGAAAGACAGTGTGGCGCCTCCTCAAGAACCTAGAAATAGAAATTCCATTTGACCCAGCAATCCCATTACTGGGTATATACCCAAAGGATTATAAATCATTCTATTATAAAGACATATGCACACGTATGTTCATAGCGGCACTGTTTACAATAGCAAAGACCTGGAACCAACGCAAATGCCCATTGACGATAGACTGGACAAGGAAAATGTGGCACATATAAACCATGGAATACTATGCAGCCATAAAAAATGATGAGCCTGTGTCCTTTGTAGGGACATGGATGAATCTGGAAACTATAATTCTCAGTAAACTGACACAAGAACAGAAAATCAAACACTGCATGTTCTTACTCATAGGTGGGTGTCGAACAATGAGAACACATAGACACAGGGAGGGGAGCATCACACACACTGAGGTCTGTTGGGGGGCGGGCCAAGGGAGGGTCAGCGGCAGGGTGGGGAGGTCTGGGAGGGATAACATGGGGAGAAATGCCAAATATAGGTGACAGGGGGATGGAGGCAGCAAACCACATTGCCATGTGTATACCTATGCAACAATCCTGCATGATCTGCACATGTACCCCAGAACCTAAAGTACAATAAAAAAATAAATAGTTCTGCTGAAACACAGGAAATTCAGATCAAACTTATTCAAAGGACAGAAGAAATATTTTATAAATAGTTACTAAAGAAGTGTTCAAGGATAAATTGTTGTCCATTTTTGCATGCAGAGACTTGAAATGCAAGAACATGCCTTAGATGTCTTTCCAGAACAAGGGAAAGAATACAGAAATAAAGTAAATTTTATTGATCAAACTAATAGAGTAGGCTTTTCCCCCAAAATCTTTGATATGAAACAATTTAAAGGGACAACTTAGAATTATGCAATGGGTTAACCATATTCCCACACCTGTGATTAAAAATATTTCACATTTGTCACATTGGCTTTATCTTTATATATATAAATAGATGAAACTTTCTGAACCATTTAAAAGTAGGTCAAAGACAGCATGATACCTCACTCCTGTTTACTTCAAAAAGCATCTCTGAAAATAAAACTTTTTGCTGCAAAATACGGTTATTACATCTGGAAAAATTAGCATTAATGTACTAATCTCAATTCTCTCAACATTCTAATTTCTTTAATTGTCCTCCAAATGTCTTTTACAGCCATATTTTTTAAACTGGCATCCTAAAAGATCTATGCAATATGTTTGGTTTTCATATCTCTTTAGACTCTCTTAATATAGAATAATCTCACCACCTTTTCTTTTTTATGACATTGATTTTTTGAATAGACCAGAACAGTCATCTAATTTGAGTGGAATGTTGGAGTCCATGGTCAGATGGAATTCAATTACTCATCAGGACTGAAAAGAGCTCTACATGTGGACGCTGATTCTCTTTATGCCCTTGCCCCAGCCTTCCTCTGTAGACAGAGCAGAAGGGCACGTCTGCTTAGCTTACAGATGTATCAGAAGGCTCCAGTCTCAGAGAGGGCTATATGCTTGACCCCAGAGAAAGGGGATTGGGTAGGGCTGAAAGAACCACCACATCTTGCAGCAACCTTTTGTTCTGCTTTCCTTCTATCATCATTTTTACCAGGATATGTTGGAGCTGGAGGCTGAGCATGACCAGGACCTGAGTGAACAGGATGAGCAAGGAACAGATATTGATGAGGACTCTCAAGCATCTACATCTCTACAGTTCTCAAAGAAGAACATCCTTGAGTTGTAAGCCTTGACACATGCAAGGGAGAGCATTTAATAATATGTGGAGGGGAAAATGGAATTTAAGCAGAGAACTTAGGGAAAGTCTGGAAGATTTAAAATTCATATATGTCTGGAACCATAAAGCACTCTTGTGCATAGGTAACTACCTGCATGATCTAGCAATAATGTGGAGTAAGGACATTTTAGGGATATAGACAGAGCATGGGAAAAAAAGAAAAAGCAAACTCTTCTCTGAAGTCTGAAATTAATATATATTTCCACCTTCTCAGATAATTTCCTAGATAGGAAAACTATAATTATCATTAAGAGTATGTTGTAAAGCCCTTGGGTCTTTTCCCTTTTATATACCTCTCCTCCCCAGCCGTGATGTAACCACTATCTTAATATCAGTATTTAACATTCATTCCACACAGGGAAATTAAAAATATATCTTTTTTATTAAACATAAAATATGCTTTGTTTCATCGAGTCTTTTAAAGATCTGTTAAAGTGGATATCAAATAAATGCCGAAACTTCTTTTCTTGAGGCTCGTGTATCCACCTGGCCAAGGGTAACTAAACAGATCAACTCGCTATTCAAAGAAAGAGTGTTTCAGGCTATGTGAGTTGTTTCCCATTTTCTGCTTTGAAACTGATCATCATAATATTTCTGCAGGTGTCTAAAGGACATGCTCCTCAAGCTAAACTACTGGAACGCAAAGATAGGTCTCCAAGTGAAAGAACTTGGAGCTGATTACATAAACGGAATGGAGAAAATTGACAATATTGTTAAAAAAATACATGAAATAGAAAACACAGTGAAGAGGTAATTGTAGGGTGTTGGGGGTTGGTCATAAAATAGCAGAAAGTTTCATAGCTTTAAAAACTTAAGAAACTTTGGGCTTAAGATAAAGTCTTTAGGACAAGAAGTCTTATGATTAGAAGCCAATGTCAGAAAATCTCAAAAATTAAATCCAAGTTATCTGTGTCTTTGTTCTCTCATCTCTAGAAGATCTCTCTCCTACATTGTTTATTTGAGTCTGTGTTAGTAGTATAAAAGGAAGGCCTTTAGGTCTCCAGTCATTCTTAAGGGGTTATTCAATATTGTCTAAGCCAGCCAGCATGTCATAGAAAAAAATGGAAAGTATATTTGCTAATGTGTCTCTGAATTTAAATGAAACATTTTAAGATAAGGATAAAATAAATTGTTATTTACCTAGACACTAGTATAAAGAGAATGAGCTTTGGAGTCAAAGGGACCTAGGTTTGATTCCTGATACTGACATTTCTGGGATGAATTAACAAACCTTTTGAAAGCCTCAACTTTCTTCTTCTGTAAAAGGGAACTAATAACAGCTACTTCATTGATTTATTGTGGCGAGTCAGTAAAATTCTGTGTGTAAAGAACTTAACACAAGGCTTGGTGTATAACTATTAATGAATGGAAGCTATTCTTAGAAATAAGTATCTCTGGCCTTCTGAACTTTCCTACCACATCCAAACTATTTCCTAGAGCAGGGCTACTCTTCTCCTAGCTGTTTCTTTACCTTTCAGTTAAACTTCTCTTTACAGAGGCCTTCTTTTGACCATCCTATCCAAAATGGGCTTTTTTTTTTTAAACCTTCCAAAGCATTTATAATATTCTTTAAAAAAAAATTCTGTGGTTTTATTGATTCAACACCATAAATTACATTTTAAAAAATGAGGTATAATTTACATACAGTAAAGTTATATTTTTTAGCATACAGGTCTGCAACTTTTGAAAAATGCATACAGTTGTGCATTAGTGAAGATATAGAACACTTTTTTCACTGCAAATCCCTCATGCTCTACTATAGTTAACCACACTCCCCAGGCCAAGCTGCTAGCAACTGCTGATCTGTTTTCTATCCCTATTGCTTTGCCTATTCCAAAATGTCACATAAATGGAGTCATACAGCATGTAGTCTTTCAGTCTACTTTCTTTCTGTTGGTACAATACATTTGAGTGTTATCCATGCCGTTGCATGTATCAGTAGTTTGATTCTTTTTATTGCTGGATAGTGTTCCATTGTATAAATATACCACATTTTATCCATTCACCAATGGAAGAACATGTAGGATTTTGGGCAATTATAAATAAAGATTCCATAAACATGTATAGGATTTTGTGTGAACAAACATTTTAATTTTTCTTGGGTAAACAATCAGGAATGGGAGTGCTGGGTTGTATCATAAGTGTATAATTTGTATTTTTAAGAAACCACCGAATGGTTTAAAAATGGCTTTCAAACAGTATATGAGAGTTCCAGTTGCTCTACATCCTCACTAATACTTGATATTATCAGCTTTTTTTTTTACTGCAACCATTTAAATGCATTTCAACTTGCATTTAGCTAATAACTAGTGATACTGAACATCTTTTTATGTGCTTATTTGCCATAGGTATATCTTCTTGGATGAAATTCTGTTTATCTTTTACCCATTTAAAAAAATTGTGTTGCTGGGTTATTTGTTATTTATAGGTTGGTGTGTTCTTGCTTTTCTGGTTCCTTGAGGTGCATTGTTGGATTGTTTATTTGAAATCTTTCTACTTTTTTGATGTAGATGTTTATTACTGTAAGCTTCCCTCTTAGTCTGGCTTTTGCTGTCTCTGATAAGTTTTGGTAGGTGTGTGTTTTCATTTGTATCAAGCAATTTTAATTTCCTCCCTTATTTCTTCCTTGACCCAGTAGTCATTCAGGAGCATGTTGTTTAATTTTCATACATTTGTATAGTTTCCAAAGTTCCTCTTGATGTTGATTTCTAGTTTTATTCCAGAGTGTTCTGAGAAGACATTTAATATGATTTTGATGTTTTAAAATTTGTTGAGACTTGTATTGTGGCCTAACATATGGTCTATCCCAGAGATTGTTCTATGTGCTGATGAGAAGAATGTATATTCTGCAGCCATTGCAGTAAATGTTCTGTAAATGTCTGTTAGATCCATTTAGTCCAAAGTGCAGTTTAAATCCAATGTTTCTTTATAAATTTTTTGCCTAGATGATATGTCCAATGCTGTGAGTCTGGCATTAAAGTCCCCAACTCTTACTGTGTTGAAGTCTGTTTCTCCCTTTAGATCTAGTAATATTTGCTTTATATATCTGAGTCCTCCGGTGTTGGATGCATATATATTTAGAATTATTGTATCCTCTTGTTAAATTGTTCCTTTTGTCATTGTATAATACCTTTTTTTTTTTTGGTCTCTTTTTACAGTTTTTGACCTAAAGTCTGTTCTAAGCATAGTCGCTCCTGTTTGCTTTATATGATACCCTTCTTTGTCTCTTTTTACAGTTTTTGACTTAAAGTCTGTTCTTAGCATAGCCACTCCTTGCTTTTGATTTTCATTTGCATGAAATGTTTTTTCCACTTCTTCACTTTCAGTCTATATGTGTCTTTACAGTGAAGTGAGTTTCTTTTAAGCAGCATGTAATTGGGTTATTTTTTAAAAATCCATTCAGCCACTCTGTATCTTTTAAATGGGGAATTTAATCTATTTATATTCAAGATTATTATTGATAAGTAAGGACTTATTCCTGTCATTTTGTTAATTGTTTTTTGTTGTTTTGTATAGCCTTATTTCTTTCCCTTATTGTTTATGATTGCAGTTTGATGGTTTTCTGTAGTGGTAATCTTTAACTTTTTTCCCTTTCTCATTTGTGTATCTATTCTGTCAGTGAATTTTATACCTTTGTGAGTTTTTATGATTGTGGATTTTGTTCTTTTATTGCCAGATATAGGATTTCTTTAAGCATTTCTTGTGATGATGAATTATCTCAGTTTTTGCTGGTCTGGAAACAACTTTATTTCTCTTTCATTTTTTTGAAAGATAGTTTTGCTGGGTATAGTATTTTTGGCTATCAGTGTTTTTTTTTTTTCTCTCAGCACTTTGAATATATCATCCCATTCTCTCCTTGCCTCTAAGGTTTCTGCTGAGAAACCTATGTTAGCCTGATGAGTATTCCCTTATATGTGACATTTGCTGTTTTTAGAGTTCTCTCTTTTTGACTTTGACAGTTTGCCTGTCATGAGCCTTGGAGAATACTTTTTTTGATATGAATCTATTTGGGGTTCTTTCGGTTTTCTGTATTTGATGTCTTTATCTCTTGCAAGACTTTGGAAGTTTTAGGTATTATTTTGTTAAATTGTATTTTTTCATGACTTTGCCCACTTCTCCTTCTGGAAGTTCTAATATCCAAATATTTGGTTTCCTTATGGTGTCCCATATGTCAGGTAGGGCTTTCTTTTTTATTCTTTTTTAGTCTTTTTTTTTCTGACTGAGTTATTTCAAAACAACTGTCTTCAAAGTTTAGAAATATTTTCTTCTGTTTGATCTAGTCTATTATTGAAGCTCTTTATTGTATTTTTATTTCATTCATTGAATTATTCAGCCTCAGAATTTCTGTTTGATTCAGATCATGAATTGTTTTCTTGACTTCTTTGTATTGCTTACCTGTGTTCTCTTCTCACTGACTTTATTTAATATCAATATTTTAAATTATTCTTCAGGCATTTCATAGATTTTCTTTTCATTTGGATGTTACTGGAAAATCATTTCACTCATTTGAAGATGCCATGTTTCCTTGCTTTTTCATGTTTCCTTGGTTCTTACATTGATGTATATCTGGTGTAGTAGTCACTTCTTCCAATTTATGCATTGGCTTTCATAGGAAAAGATTAGTTTTTCCTAAAGCTGTATTTATAGCATTACTTGGGTGAGTACCTTGGCTTTGATTATTGGTTGGTGGGCACCAATAATCTATCAATAATTCTATTATCTGATCATTTCTAATACTGCCTCTATTATTTTAAGTTTTTTTTTTCTTTTTTTGAGATAGAGTCTCACTCTGTCACCCAGGCTGGAGTGCAGTGGTGCAATCTTGGCTCACTGCAACCTCCACCTCCTGAATTCAAGCATTTCTTCTGCCTTGGCCTCCCAAGTAGCTGGGTGCATGTCACCACACTGGGTAATTTTTTTGTATTTTTAGTAGAGATGGGGTTTCGCCTTGTTGGCTAGGCTGGTCTCAAACTCCTGACCTCAGGCAATCCACCCACCTCGGCCTCCCAAAGTGCTCAGATTAAAGGTGTCAGCCACTGCACCTGGGCTTTTTTAAAGCTTCTTATAGATTTTAGCTTCCTGCTTCTTTGCATGTCTAGTAATTCTTTATTGAATGCCAGACATTGTGAATTGCACCTCATTTGATTTTGAGTATTCTTGAGGTATTTGTGTGTACACTTAAATTTTGAGCTTTGTTCTGGAACACAGTTATTTAGAGGTAGTTTGACCCTTTTGAGGCTTGCTTTTCATTGTTGTAAGGCAGGACCAAAGCAGCCTTTAGTCTAGGACTATTATGACTCTACTACTGAAACAATACCTTCTGAGTATTGTACCTGATAACTTGTGTATTACAAGAGTTTTCCACTCTGGCAATTATTCTCAGCACTGCTCAATCTTCAGAGATTGTTCTGCCCACTTCAATCTGCTATGATTTCCCTCCCATTTCAAGTAGTTTAATCATACCTTTATGCTAATCAGTGTCTCAGCTGAGGGCCCAAGTGGTACTTTCTCAAGTGGGAAGATCTCTGGAGCTTCTCTGTGCAGCTATCTCCTCTCCGGCACTCTGCTGGGCAAATCTAATCTCTGTGGTCTCCTTGAACTTCTAACTTCATCTTCTGAACTCATGGAGACCACCAGCCTTCTCCTGAATCCCCTTTCTCTGACTTGAAGTCCAGAAACTCTTTCCAGGAGTAATCTGAAGTAACTAAAGAGCCAATCTCACTTGTTTCTCACCTGTGAGGGGCCTGTATCCTGCACTGTCTGTTGTTCAACATCTGAAAACCATTGTCTCATATATTCTTTCCATTTTAAAAATTGTTTAAAATAGGAGGCTTAATCCAATTCCTGTTACTCCATGTTGATTGAAAGCAGAAGTACCCAAAACATTAATAATATTCTAATTTTTAATGGATTTTCTTGTCTGCCTGCAAATCCACATTACATTTTTAGCTCCAAAAGGAAAAAGACCTTGCTTATACTATTCTCTATTATAATCATCAGCATTCAGCACAATACCTGGCAAATAGTAAATACTGAACAAATATCTTCTGAATTAATGTTCTAAAGTATTTGGGCCAGAGGGCTTTACGGTTTGCAGAGATCTGTAGACCAAAAACTAGAAGGTGAATATGAGAACTGTCACATTAGTCTTCTTTATTAACTCTCCTCCTGTTTTCTTTTATAACCCTCTTTACCTACACTTCCATTTTTATTTTTACCTTTTTATTTTGAAATAATTATAGATTCATAGGAGGTTTCAAAAATACATATACAAGGAACCCTTATTTTCAGCATTCCTGAATAGTAACATCTTGCCCAACTTGAGTACACCATCAAAACCAAGATTTTGACATTGGTACAATCCAGAGAGCTTATTCAGACTTCACTGTTTATACATACACTCATCCATGTGTGTATAGTTCAGTGCAATTTCATGAGCTGTGTAGTCTTCCATAACCATGACAATCAGATCCTCAGCTGAATCATTGCCTAAGATTCACTTGTGTTACCCCTTTATACACACATTTCATCCCACCCATCCCTAACTCCTGGCAACCACAAATCTGTTCCACATGTCTATAATTATGCTATTTCATGAATGCTACATAAGTGAAATCATGCAGTTTGTCCTTCTGAGATCACCATTTTTTTTTCACTCCATAATTTTTTTGAGGTTTATCCAAATTGTTGCATGTGTTGATCTTTCCCTCCTTTTCATTGCTAACTAGTCTTCCATGATATGAATCTACACAGTGTGTTTAACCATTCATCCAATAAAGGACAAATGTATAATTTCCAGTTTGGAGCTATTATGATTAAAGCTGCTTTAAACATGCATGTATTATGTGAAATAAGTCTTCATTTCTCTGGGATAATTACCCAAGGATGAAAATGCTGTGACATATGATAAGTTAGTTTTAAGTTTTGACAGGAACTGCCAAACAATTTTCCAGAGTAGCTGAAACCTTTTGTATTTCCACTACCAATTTATGAATGATCTAGTTTTTCCACACTCTCAGTAGTATTTGGTGTTATTACTATTCTTCTTTTCTTTTTTTTTTCCATTATGTCAAGTATGTAGTGATATCTCATTGTAGTACTAATTTGCATTTCTCTAATGGCTAGTGGGTGTTGACTATCCTTTTTTGTGTTTATTTACTATCTATATAGCCTCTTGGTGAAATGTCCATGCATGCCTTTTGCCCATTTTCTAATTGGACAGGGTTTTTTTTAATGTTAGGTTTTTTAGAGATTTTTATGTAGTGTAGATACAAGGTCTTTGCCAGATGTATGCTAAGCAAATATTTTTCCCCATGTGTTATTTGTCTTTTCATCCATTTAACAGGATCTTTGGGGAAACAAAAGGTTTTAATTTTGATGAGGTTTATTAATTTTCCCTCTTACAGATTATACAACTGATGATAAGCCTAAGAGCTCTTTTCCTAATCTTATGTCCCCCAAATTTTCTGTGTGTTTTTTTTCTAGAAATTTTATAAACTTACATTTTAATCCTTTTAATTTTTAGCTCCTCTGTCCAGTTAGGCTTAATATCTCTTTAATATTATATAGATTACTTAGAGTGCTTTTAACTTTTTTGTATTTCATTTACTGTCCATTGCAATACAAGCACTACCCAAGCATCCTTTTATATGGGAATGGTGTTTCAGTTCTGAAAGATCAAAATTATCCCCTCTATTGAGTGATTTTTCTTAATCTGCAGGACTTAGTCCATTTCTTGGTCTGTTTGCAGTTTATTAAATGACATGCTGACCCTAAAGGGCCAGATTGAAAAGCTGGAGGACAAGGATCTTGACCTTGATCAACAGTCAGACACTGAGGTAAGCTAGAGATTTGGGTAAGACTGAGAGGCTGGGGATTTCTGTCACTTCTTCCCCTACCACCTTACACCCTTTTTCCTGTTATTGCCTATTGTTTATTGCCTATTAAACAATAGGCAATAACAAGAAATAAGACTCATAAGCAGGAGTGCTCTCTGGTGCTTGCTTCTGAGCACCCTTTTCCTAACACTGCTTTTCTCTAATGACACAAAAAGCGTAGACTTTTCTACTTTACCTAAAAACTTGGTTATCAAGAAACTCTATATCGATGCCATCTTAAGACGAGTACCTTAATGGAGAACTGTTTTTGTTAATCTTTGTATATCAGCACCTAACAGTACAGAGAAAATATCCAGGAAATAAATACTTGTCAAGAACTGCATCCTTAGAGTGCAAGGGATCTACCTGTGTTTGTCTTGGATGCCCCATGAAGAGTCCTTGTGTTGGTTTTCACAATCTCCAAAGTTGTCCTGATGTTGTGTCTCCTCACATTTCTTACAGACTCTTCTCAAGGAAAGGTTTAATTTTCAATTTTCTTTCTTTCTTTTTTTCTTGAGACAGCTCACTCTGTTGCCCAGGCTAGAGTGCCATGTCACGATCTTGGCTTATTGCAATCTTCACCTTCTGGGTTCAAACAATTCTCATGCCTCCGCCTCCTGAGTAGCTGGGATTATGGGCGTGCACCACGACATGTGGCTAATTTTTGTAATTTTAGTAGAGATGGGGTTTTGTCATATTGTCCAGGCTGATCTCAAACTCCTGGCCTTAAGCAATCTGCCCACCTTGGCCTTCAAAGTGCTGGGATTATAGGCATGAGCCACCACACCCAGCCTAATGTTCCATTTCTTAATAATAGAATATTAGAGCTGAAAGGTAGAGATCGACTTGTAACACAAGTGAGATTTCAGAGTCCTGACAGATAGTTTTTCTGCTTTGAAAAAAGGTCCCTGAAAAAGAAAAAAGTCTGTATCTAACAACCTCTTTTAACTGAAATTGCCAGCTTCAATTTTAACTGAAGCCCAAGAGTTTAAATTGAGTGGATTTTGGAAGCAGTAAAAGAGAAAAGTCTCTTTTATTGTAGAAGGTATTATTTATTTGGGCCTCTTACGTATTAAAAGTCATTTACGGATCAGTGCAGATCTATTGCCTGGGGGAAAAATTACTTTTAACTGATATAGTCGAACATTTTGAGACACAATCTCATTTTGCATGAGTTGAAAGAGTTTTTTTCACTATCTTTGGGCTTTGGAAATTGCAAACTATAAAAAAGTGAAGAAGACAAAGGCCAAGAAATATTCTGCTTTAGAAAATTTCCTCCAAAAGTCAGCTATTTTGGAGGAATAGTATTGCAAAAATGTAGATTTCAGTAGCAGGTGGGCATGGGGAAGGAGGAGTATTAAAAGACTGAGGAGAAAGAGAGAGAAACACACACATAAATGAAAGTGAGACTTTTTTTTGAAGGAGGGTCTTGGAATAATATGCACGATGAAGGCATCACACACATATATGGAAATTCTCCATGCTGGGGATACACAGTTTTCTATACACATTAAAAACAACAAAACAGGCGCAAGCTGGATAAACTGCACTACATGATGTGATGGAATACTACTCAGCAATAAAAAGAAGCAAACTTCTGATTGATCCAACAACGTGAATGAATCTCACATGCATGATGCCAAGTGAAAGAAGACAGATTCAGAAGACTACTTACATACTTTGTGCTTCTGTTTACATAACTCTGAAAAAGGCAAAACTATAGGAACTGAAAAAAGATTAGCAGTTAGTTACCTGGGTTTAGTGGAGGAAGGGGGATGGGGATTGACAAAGGGGTATAAGGAAATTTAGGGGCTGATGGAAATATTCTGTATCTTCTTTTAGTGGTAATTATACAACAGTTTGCATTTATCAAAATTCATAGAACTATATACTTTAAAAAGTGAGTTTTACTATATGTAAGTTATATCTAAATAAATGTGTCTTCAAAAAAAATGGCACAAGTTCTGTCTCAAGGAGCCTACAGTCTGATGGAAAAGGCTACATAAAAACAAATGCAGTAATATATATAAAGGTGAAGCTTTAAATTGTTGGCTGAGTGTGGTGACTCATGCCTTTAACGCCAACACTTTGGGAGGCCAAGGGAGGAGGATCACTTGAGGCCAGGAGTTTGAGACCAGCCACAGCAACATAGTGAGACCCCTATCTCTACAAAAGATTTAAAAAGTTAGCCAGGCATGTTGGTGCATGCCTGTACTCCCAGCTGCTCAGGAAGCTGAGGTGGAAGGATCACCTCCTGGACTCAGGAGGTCAAGGCTGCAGTAAGCTGTGATCAGTGAGCCACTGCACGCCAGCCTGGGCAACAGAGTGAGACCCTGCCTCACCAAACAAACCAACCAATAAAAAACAAAAACAACAAAATAAATACCATTGTTACAGAAGCAAAGTTAGTAGGAATGGCTGTAGGTTTACTCTGATGAAGGAGAAAGTGAAGATTGTTAGCAATAGATACTGAAACAGCAGATAAAGTGGGAAAATTAAAGGGAAAATAAGTTAATAAAATTAAAATAGTCTCACATGTATTGGCTTACTTATTCGCCATAAAGAAATGGAATAGCTAAGAAAGGCATGAAAGGGGAAGAGGAAAAATTGGTAAAATTATTTTTTAAAGCAAAACAGAAACAAAAGTATTTGAAAGAACTTCAAGCTACAAGAGGACTTTGAGGTGGCCTTTGGGTGTTATTTGGCCTAATATTGAGTCCCCAAGCCATGAAACTTTCTAAAATCTCCATGTGAATTTCTGGACTTTCATTCAGAGACTGACCTTGTCCCAGTTATCTTTGAAAAGGGCTATATGAAGATGTTTACTCTTTAAATAAACTAGGATACTAAATAAAAGGTGATTGTCACAGCACAGCTCCTCTCTAAATAATTAAACCACCCACTTCAGGGATTGGTGATGAATAAATGTGTTAAAAAATATGTATACTGTACATCCTCCAAGTACCTATAAGCTGTTTGAGGATAAATATTCTTATTACTTGTCTCCAACTATCATGATGCCTAGCTCAGTGGCCACTTACATAGGATGTGGTCAGTACTATTTTGTTGATTTAATTAATGTTGATTTTAGAGATTGGTGTCCAGGATAGTTACGAAATGAAAAAAATCCAGCTTCTATTAAATCTCAAACTTTATTTTTTATCATAAATGACCTTTCTCCTAAAAATCATTTGTTTTGCTTAAATTCCACATATCATTCATTATGACTTTTTTTTTCTTTGGAGACAGGGTCTCACTCTGTTACCCAGGCTGGAGTGCAGTAGCACCATCATGGCTCACTGAAGCCTTTACCTCCTGGGTTCAGGAGGTGATCCTCCCACCTCAGCCTCCTGAGTAGCTGAGGCTACAGGCACACACCACCGCACCCAGCTAATTTTTCTTTTTTTCTTTTTCTTTTCTTTTTCTTTTTTTTTTTTTTTTTTTTTTTGTATATATGGGGTTTCACCATGTCATCAGCCCAGGCTGGACTTAACACCCAGGCTCAAGCAATCCTCCCACCTTAGGTTTCCAAGTAGATAGGACTACAGATGTGTGCCACCCCACCCAACTAATTTTTAATTTTTTGTAGAGGTAGGGGGTCTCACTATGTTGCCCAGGCTGGTCTTAAACTCCTGGATTCAAGTATTCTCCTGCCTCGGGTTCCCAAAGTGCTGGGATTACCGGCATGAGCCACCACACTTGGTCCCAACTTTTGTTTTATACTCCGTTTTTTAAATGGGAGATCATGAAAATGTAGAAAGCAATTAGAATAATTGGATAACAAATTTGACAAGGTAGTGACAAAATGGTTTTACAATTAAGGAAGAAAACAGTGCTTCAAAGAAATCTCAGATTTAGAGAATTTCAGGGAATGGAATGTAAAATTCAATGAAAGACATACTCAGAATTTTAGACCCAGAAGGGAACTTACTGTCGTTTAGTCTGTACCCTCATTTTCAGAAAAGTGTGACTCAAAGAGATGAAGTGATTTGCCCATATTTCCAGATACAATGCTTATTTTAACAAAATATTGTGAAGTGATTTCATATAAAAATGAAAACTAATCCTCCTCCCTTAAAGACAAACACAGTGAACATGCTAGTATATTTATATTCTTCCAATTTTTTATACATATGTTTACACATTGTTGTTTTGATGGGATCATATTACACATATTGTTTTGCAACTGCTTCAGCAGTTAGCATTTTTTCTTCAACAATTTTCTCTGCTAGTCGATGCCATTTTACTTTTTTTCACTCCAATATAATTCAGGGCTTGATATTTGAATTTATTAATTTTATTTTGTTGGATATTTAGGGCTTTGTGATCAATGTTTGTTTACCATTACAAACTATGCCTCAAAAATCCATGCCTTTGCTCTTGCAAGTACTTCTTTAAGCATCTATTTCTGAGGCTGGGCATGGTGGCTCACGTCTATAATCCTAGCACTTTGGGAGGTCAAGGGGGGTTGCTTGAGCCCAGGAGTTCAAGACCAGCCTGGGCAACATGATGAAACCCTGTTTTCACTTTTCCAAAGAAGGCATACATGTGGCCAAGAAACATGAAAAAAAGCTCAAGATGATCACTGAGAAATGCAAATCAAAACAACAGTGAGATATTATCTCACACACTGGTCAGAATGACTATTATTAAAAGATCCAAAAATAACAGATGTTGGCGAGGTTATGGAGAAAAGGGAACACTTACACGTTGGTGGGAGTGTAAATTAGTTCAACCATTGTGGAAAGCAGTGTGGTTATTCTTCGAAGAGCTAAAAGCAGAACTACCATTCGACCCAGCAATCCCATTATTGTGTATATACCCAGAGGAATATAAATCATTCTACCATAAAGACACATGAACATGAATGTTCATTGCAGCACTGTTCACAATAGCTAAGATACAGAATCAACCTAAAATCCCATCCATGACAGATTGGATAAAGAAAATGTGATACATATACACCATGGAATACTGTGCATCCATCAAAAAGAATGAGATCGTGTCTTTTGTGGGAACATGGATGGAGCCAGAGGTCATTATCCTCAGCAAACTAACTCAAGAATAGAAAATCAAATACCACATTTCTCACTTATAAGTGGGAGCCAAATGATGAGAACTTATGAACACAAAGAAGGAAACAGACTCGGGGGTCTATTTGAGGGTGGAGGGCGGGAGGAAGGAGAGGAGCAGAAAGAATAACTGTTGGTTACTGGGCTTAATTCCTGGGTGATAAAATAATCTGTACAGCAAACCCCCATGACATGAATTTACCTATGTAACAAACCTTCACATGTACCCCTAAACCTAAAATAAAAGTTATAAAAAAGAAGAAACCCCATGATTACAAAAAATTAAAAAAACTAGCTGGGCATGGTGGCACATGCCTGTAGTTAAGCTACTCAGGAGATTGAAGTGGGAGGATCACCAGAGGCTGCAGTAAGCCATGATCACACCACTGCACTCCAGCCTGGATGACAGAGTGAGACCTTGTTTCTAAGAAAAAAAAAATCAATTTGTATAAGTGTCATCTTTATAATTCATTTTTCTTGAATCCTAGTACACTCTTTTTCCTACTATAGCTCTGCTTTTCAGGGTATCCTGAATGTCTCTTAATGGATGATTAATTTAAAACCTTTACAAGCATTCTTTACTTGTGACACACGTGCAACTGGCATTCATGTCTTAGAAGGTGATGGTTTGCTTTTAGCCTGTGTCTTGTGCTTACTGACAGAAACCAGCCAAAACCATCTGTTATCTCCACCTGGCAACCTGTAGGAGACATGAGAAGAGAAAAAGAACCAGATCTCTTTGTGGACAGTTCTTTTGCAAAGCTGTTGGGCCTGAATATTCAATCTTACATAATGAAGACTTACATTCACAAATTTTAAAATTTTAAATATTTAAAAGAAATATTTTCTCGGAAACATAACTATGTTTTTTCAATTTGTGTCCTGGTAGAAGTTTTTTAAGGAGCAAGGAAGGAGTAATGAGTAGAGAGAAGCATGATTTCTTATAAACTCCTGTTGTGTAAATGCATACTTCTGAAGTATTGAAAATAATCTTGTTAATATTATGGTTATACCACTTACAGTCTGCCATTTATAATTACACCATGAATTTGCTCTAAGAGGAAGAAGTTTACTGAGTAAAAGTAAATTTCAATGAAGCACTTTATAAGGGTCGTCAGAATAAGTGAGATTTTATTGTACAAACCAGAAAAATATAAATTTCACTTTACCCAGAATTGCGGATGTCTTTTTCGGTGAATTCTCGTAATGAAACTTATAAATTAAAGAAGAAAGTCATGGAAAGAATGGAGGTAAGATTTCAGTTACACAATTCCAACGATGAAAGATCAGATAATTTATGTCTAAATACAGTGGTCATTCTTTGCCTAGAGCGACAGTGCAACACATACTGGTCTCTTTCTTTTTTTAATTTCTATTTAATTTATTTTTAAAATTAATATTATACTTTAAGTTCTGGGATACATGTGCAGAACATGCATGTTTGTTGCATTGGTATACATGTGCCATGGCTGTTTGCTGCACCCATCAACCAGTTATCTACATTAGGTATTTCTCCTAATACTATCCCTCTCCTTGCCCCCCAGTCCCCGACAGGCCTGGGTATGTGGTGTTCACCTTCCTGTGTCCATGTGTTCTCATTGTTCAACTCGCACTTAAGAGTGAGAACACATGGTGTTTGGGTTTCTGTTCCTGTGTTAGTTTGCTGAGAATGATGGTTTCTAGTCTTACGGCCTTCTTCCTCCTCTCTGGCCTTCTGCTTGGGCCAACAGAACATTTGCAGTTCTGGTGCACTCCCAGGCTCTCATACCCCTGTGCTACCTCTACTTCTCATCCTACTGTCTGGTGCTTGCCCTTCATGTCTACATATTACCCATTCTTCAAGGCTCAGCTCACAGGTCATCTCTTCATCGAGACCTCTCCTAATTTCCATTACATCAAAAAATAGCTTCATCTTTGAACTCCGCCCACAAGGTCTTAGACATTGAGGTAAATGTGATTGGGTGAATGAAACAGTGAAAGAATAAATGTATCATTTTTCATGTATATCTTCATTCAAGAATGAATGTCAGCTGCTCTGCGGCTGACTCATCCCACCTATCTTGAGTAGATGACCCCATCACCAAACCTCAGCCACTCTCTGATCCCACACCCTTCTTGTTTTCTCTTTAGCATGTATCTTAACATGTAATATAGAATGTATGTCTGTGTTTAGTGTTTATCACTTGCCCCCAGCCCCTGTAATAGATTGTATTCTTTGTCTATTTTGTTAACACTGTAACTTAGAAGCTGGTAGCAGTACTCACCCAATAAATATGCTTTGCATAGATGAACGAATTGAGTAGAGGAATTCAGTACAAGGATATCTTTCTACATTAATAATCTAGTGGTTAAAGATTAGCATGTGGGTTTTGTTTAGTTTTCTACTGTGGTGCTACCTTACACTGTGAATGCGTAAGTCTCCTTCCATTCAAGATGCACCTGCCAATGATCTTTTCCTGGGACCTATGTGTGATTTCTAATGTGGGTCCCTGAGGTGATCCAGAGGAAAAGCACTCTGCATTATCTATAGAAAGACTTGGAGACATTTAGATTTTTTTTTAAGGTACTTGATTGCTCTTTTTTTTCAGAAACTTTGCGAGAATGTGAAACTGCTGAATGCAAAGCTGAGGATGTATCAAATGGAGGCAGAGGACACCGACTCTCACAGTTCTGAAGAAACAGATATTGAGGAGATGGAGGCCCCGCTTCCTCAGGCCCCAGCATCCTTTTTAGTGCAGAACTCTCTTCCCCCCATTACAGTGTGGTAAGTCAGAGCAAGGGACCATTCAGGACTGGATGAAGGCCCCAAAATGTATGGATTCTGCTGAGACTGATTTTCTTTTCAAGTGTTGATTAAAATGTTTTATTTTCTTTAGTAAATTATCTATGTTCTTTAAGAGTCTATATGTTATTGGAGTCATAGTATTTTTCTTATTTAGATAAAGATCTATTGCATTCAATATATAGATATAGATTGCTTTCTTATTGCTTTAGATAAATCTAAGGATATATGACCAAAGATATATGACCAAAGACCTCCTGTGGGTGGCTATTAATGTCAATTATATTTTTAGTTAGTCTGTTCCTTTTTGCCTGAAGACTCTTTCAAACAACATTAAGTCAATACTTTAATTTTAAATTTTCTTCCCATGATGGCTACAAATTTGGAGAAGTTTCTCTGTATATCTCTATAGATATATAGACAAGAGATTTATGTATAGAGAGATATAGATTTATCTCTATATATCTATATATATCTCTGTCTCTAAAATCTATCTCTATTTATCTAAAAACTTAAAAGATGGTATCTACACATGATGAGGCAACCGCCTCCACCAAAAGAACAAAACCGATAAGAAATTTGAAAAGTTTTATTTGCTGGGCAGGATGCCTTCCCCTTGGACAGTATTGGAAACACATGACCAGAAAATTCTAGCTCTTTGGATCCTGTTCAGGAGATGCCACACCATCATTTACACTCTGAGCAGTAATTTCCTCTAAGGAAACATTTTTGATTCTTTACCTCAGCCACCAACCCAAGTAGAATCTCAACTCTGTCTTCTATCAAGTCCTTTGCCCGTTTAAAAAAAATTGTTTTTGTTTGTTTGTTTGTTTTTGCTGTTGAGTTGTAAAAGTTTATGTGCACATCTTGCACATAATCCTACCAGAGAGCCCATAGCATGTTACTGAAATTAAATTTTTCACATGTGTCCTCTCCTAATACTCCAAGGGGTACACAAAAGCATGAATTTGTCTTCATAATTTTGGAACTTGACATATACTGAGATGCTACCACAGGTTGACCATTATAGGAGAGAGCATATGCCACCTCTTTGAATTTGCAGGATATGATGTGCTCAGGTTAAACCATGTAGGAGATTGGAGACCTAGCTTGGCATGCATATTGCTCACCTGCAAAATAAATTTCCAGCTTACCTAACAGTTTCACCTTCTATTGGGAATCTTCAGGCCTTTTATAAGTAATCTAAGATTTGATACTGAGGAGGAGTTTAAGAAATGAGCATATCAGTGTGTCATTCTGTTCCAGAGTAAAAACCCAGATATTATAAAAGCTTGGATGTTTATCTGTGATGTCTCCTGCCAAGAGTTTAGTAAAATCTATGATGCTCTGGACATCTTTTTAATGGATAGAGGGAATCCTTCTATCAAGATAGGATGAATTATGTAAAGGAATTTGATGATAGATGATTTGTGCAAGTGAATGAGGGCAGAAAGTTTGTGTTGGTCCCAGGATTTTCTGTAGCATTAACCATGGTAAAATCAGATGGAGACTGGGTACAGTGGCTCACACCTGTAATCTTTGGGAGGCTGAGGCAAGTGGATCACTTGAGCCCCGGGAGTTCCAGACCAGCCTGGGCAACATGACAAAACCTTGTATCTACCAAAAAAAAAAAAAAAAAAAAAAAATAGTGACACATGTCTGTAGTCCTAGCTACTTGGGAGACTGAGGTGGGAGGATCACCTGAGCTGGGGAGGTTGAGGCTGCAGTGAGCCTTGAGATCATGCCACTGCACTCCAGCTTGGGCAGCAAGCAGAGTGAGACCTGGTTTAAAAAAAAAATCAGATGGAGGTTATAACTATGATGCATCTCATCTGGCTGCTCTTGATCAAAGACTATTTGAGGAAAAAGCAGATATGATTACCTCTGAGTGGACAGTGGACAATCTCTGCACTTCCAAACAATATTTTCTGCTGCTCAAATGATTGGTTGGTATGACCCTAAAGTAACTCAAGTCTCTCATGCTGGATTTGGTGTGATGCTAGGGGAAGACAAGAAGTTTAATATACAAAAAGATTAAAAAAATAAAAAAAGATGTTTAATATATATTCAGATGAAACAGTTCATCTCATAGGCCTGGAGTAAGGACAATAATGATCCGTGGACAAATTGAAAGAAAAAGAAAGAGACAAGGTCTTAACTGCAGAGGAACTGAAGGCTACTTAGACATCTGCTGCTTATGGCTGTATTAAATAAACTGAACTTTCCCATAACCGGTTGAGTGACAACATTTTCTCATTTGACAAAATGCTAGATGACAGAGGAAATACAGCTGCTTACTTTTTGCATGGTTTCACTAGGACCAGGTCTACTGCAAACGTGGCCAATATTGATGAAGAGATGCTCCAAAACACTGCTTGACAGACCAAGATTATTTTGCACCATGAGAAGGAATGGAAACAAGGCCAGTGCATTTTATGATTCTCTGAGATACTGCAAAAGATTTTAGATGACTTATTTCTGCACACTCTTGTGGTTCTATATATTGGCTGGCAATTACTTTCAGGGAGTTCTATTATCGCTGCTATTGTGTGGAGAAAGATCTACAAGACTGCAGAGGTATTGAAGGTGAACATGTGGTGTGCGCGGCTGTGTGAAGCAGTAGAGACTGTCATGGCCAAGGGGTTCCATATCCCTGGAATAAAACCTGTCCAAAGGATGTAATCCTGCTTAGGTTTGAACACTGTATGTTTTTACCAAAGCGGTCACTAGCATTGTTTGCTTTTTTTTTTTTTTTTTTTTTTTTTTTACAACCATGATGCGAACACAAGAACATTAAGAACATTTGTCAACTGTGGGAAAAAAAAAAAAAGAACTCTTACAACTCAACAACAAAAAGATAAACAACCCAGCTTGAAAAATAGGCAAATGACTTGGATACACGTTTTTTCAAAGAAGACACACAAATGGTCAACAAGCACGGGAAAAGATGTTCAGCATCATTGGTCATTAAAAAAATGTAAATCAAAACCACAATGAACCACAGTGGGATATCACTTAACATCCACTAAGATGACTACAGTAAAAAACACAGACAATAACTAGCATTGAAGAGCATGTGGAGAAATTGGAACCCTCTTATATCACTAGTGGGATTGTAAAATGGTACAACCACTTTTGAAAACAATTTGGCAGTTTCTAAAACAGTTAAATATAGAATTATCACATGATTCAGCAATTATACTCTTAGATATATACTCAAAAGAACTGAGGATGTATGTCCACACAAAAGCCTGTATACAAATGTTCCTGGCAGCATTATTCATAACAGCCAAAAAGTAGAAACAATCCAAATGTCCATTAACTGATGAATGGAAAAACAAAATGTGGTGTAGCCACACAATGAAGTATTTAGCCACAAAAAAGAATGAAGTACTGATACATCTACATGATCTTAGAAAACATTATGTCCAATGGAAGCCAGACACAAAGGAATATTGAAATGATTCCATTTATATGAATGTTCAAAGTAGGAAAATCCGAATAGATCGAAAGTAGATTCATGGTTGCCAGGCACAGAGTGTTGGGGAATAGTGAGATAGTGACTCCTTCAGTGAATGGGGTTTCTTTTTGGAGTGATAAAAATTTCCTAGAATTAGTGGTGGTGATGATTGTACAGCCTTGTGAATAAACCAAAAGCCTCTGGATTGTACAATGTGTCAGGTGAATTTTATAGTATGTGACTAATAACTCAAAACCAACCAGCCAGACAAACAAATAAGTAAATAGCTGGATGCCTTTCACTTATTGCTTTATTGTGTTATATGGGAGGATTATAATCAGGTTGAGTTGCTCATCTTTTTCTCACATGATTACATTCTAATTAAGATTGCCTGAAATTTTGTGCAATCTCTTGTTAGAGAACTGGAAACACATTGGTTTAACTAAAGCATATTTATACACTAACATTTTGAAGAAGTTTGTCTTATGGATTAATTCAATCATTATGAATTGATTTTTGCTGTTTTTAGCTTCACAAGGTGGCCTTTTACTGATAATGTCCTCTGGCCCTTCAGTTTCCTTTATGGTCATCCCATATGTACTGACCATAAATAATGTGGAAATATTGGAAAAGATCAAAGGTTTTACACATGGCAAGGTTTGAAAATTAAACAAATAGTATCAAAAGTTAAAAGAATATTTTATTCTTTACAGAAGATAAGCCTAAAATGAATAAAATTATTAGTGACACATTTTTTGGTTTTGTACAGGTGATATGAAAAAAACCTCAATTTAATTTAGTAATTATAATTATAATTTTTTCCAAAGAAAAATGTTTGGACCTTTTAAAATAAATACCATGCTTAGTAATAGAAAATTTAAAATTTTTAATTGTATTTATTTTTGTAAATAAAAATCAAATGATTCATTCATATCAATCAATAAATATGAATTTAACTGTACCAAGAGTATTTACCACAGGACAGAAAAAATTAGACAAGAATAAACAAAAGGGAAAAATTAAACTAAAAACTAAGACAAAATAAAATGAATGAATAAATGGAAGAAAGGAAAAAAGACTAAAAATGTATCTGGTTATATTTGGGTGATGAGATTACAGTTTTTTCATTTTTCTGTTTTCCAAATTATCTTTGATTTAGAAAATTTGTTTACTTTCCAAAAACTTAATGTTAAAATGTATTTCTTTGAAAATGTCATAGTTTAGTATTTCCAAAGATGACTGGTTTTTAAATTTAGGAAGAACAGTGTTTATTTACTAGATATGTTTTTGTAGTGAGTTGTTTCTCTTTTCATAAGAAAGAACAAATCTGCCTTTGGTGCTCCTTGATGGCAGGACACATTTGCTTCCTGTTATCAGCTCTCTAAGCCCCTTCCTAATAGAGTATCTTAAGAACATTTACTCTTTAATAAATGTGTGAAGTGAAAGCAATTATGTGTGGAACTGCCAAGTGATAGCCAGTGGGGATAATGGCAAGAAACTTGGCTCGGGTTTGTAAAACTCATTGAGGTAGGTCGCCAAACTGATTTATGGCTAGCGTTATGCTCTAGATTTTCTCTTCTGATGTATTAGAGATGGTAATTATCTCAGCACTTGGATTGTCTATGACATTTCTTCTTTGTGTTCTTCTGGATTTTCTACCCTAATCATGTATCACATTTATAACTAGAAAATAGTAATGCAGTGACTTAGAATCATATAAATAAAATATACCATAGATGCAACCCACAAGGAGGGATCCTCAAGGATTTTAAAAAGCTTCTATTACATTATAAAAAAAAGTCTGGTACCAGGACAAAACCTAAGGACAAAGAGCTCTGAATTCCTTTTATCACATTATACTTTATGTCTTGGGGAAAATCTAACTGCTTGGGCCTTTTTTTGCTCCAGAAGAGGCATTATATACGTCAAGAGTGAGGTTAAGATTGCAATAACCTGGTAGAATGTGAGAAGGACATTTCAAAGGAAAGAACCCCACAATATTCAGGGGTTTTATTGTTTCACGGCTATAGAATCTTGAAATTCCAATGCCAGACCTAGCGTGGACAGAAATAAGTGCTCCTTCATTCCCACCTGCTGCTTTTACAAATGTAAACTGAAGTCAAGAGAAACTCAATTACTTAGTTGAAGTTACAGAGCTACCGGGGTGGAGGTGCCAGGAATCTATCAATGTGATTATTTTCAGAATTTTTTTAACACACGTTTTCTCTCTTTGTAGGAAACATTCACTGAGGATTTTCATCATGTTTTATGTCCTCACTGTCACTGGACTTTTATGTTACATACTATTTTTTGATGCTACTTTTCTCTTTGAAAGGGCGCTTCCGAGAATGCTTGGGCGCCGTACCATGTGGGATCTACGGGAGGTGATAGAGCCTTTCTTGAATTTGGAAGTGGAAGACTTGTTACCCTCCTAAAGATATGGAAATTACTGTCACCCTACTAACTTTCTCCCCAGTAAAAATTCTGGCTGTTCCTATAGTGTGCTGGTTAACTTATTTTTCAAAAAATACTGCACAACGTTTTTGTAAAGGACATTGTGATTATACAGAAGTTGATTGATCACACACAAAAATGTAAACAGCTTATCTTTACCCTCATGAGTCACAATGCCTTCTTGAATCATTCCACACTTTGTTGAAAACATTTTCTTCAAACCATTAGCCTTCCTTCTCCCCCAGCATGGGGTATGTTGAGACGATAAAGTATTATCTCCCATGGTTATATCTTCTCCATTTTGACCTCTGATATCTCAAAAAAGAAAGCATAACATTCTTTCCCCTCCACTGTATCCAGTTTTACTCCAATTGAATTGGAGCCTTATTTTGGAGATAGTTAGCATTTCTTGGCTTTTCTCCTTCACATTTGTTTCTTCTTTTGATAACAGCACCCTAATTTTGCTTTGAAAGAACTATTCCCAGCGAGCATACTTATAGGCGGTCTTTCTGTCGGTGTCTCATCTTCCTATTAATAAGAGCTGGAAATATGTTGCATCAGACACTCTCCATAAGTGAGAATTTTAAGAAAAATCACACACAAAAATGGAAATGATTGGACCTTCGATTTTGTAAACAATTCCATATATTTTTCTACTTAAATTAGCCAGACCAGTTCTGTTGCTTACAATCAAAGGAAGTCTAACTGATAGAGTAGAGAATTTTGAATGCCAGACTACAGTGTTTTATCCCTAACTTTGTAGGTAATGGGAAAATGCTAACATTTATTTTTAATATAAAAAATAGTTATAATTAAAATGTGCAGGAATAATATTAAATAGAACCATAAAGGATAAATTAGAGTAGGAGGGCAGATGGAGTGCAAGAGTGGTTAAAAGGCCATTCAGTGGTACAGGTGAGCTAAAATGGTGGAGATGAAAATGCAAAGAGCATGAATGAAGCAGACATTATGAGGGTGGATTTTATGGTATTTTGTTGTGCAATGGATGTGAAGTTGGAAGAGAGGTAGCCACGAGTTATGTAATATGGTCCCAGTTCCCCTTGTATTTGATTGGATCTTGAAGGATATATAATATTTTTATGGCAGAGATGACAAAAAAGCATTTTAGAGAAAAGAAAAAGCATGAGTAAAATTTAGAAGCCAGGAATATAAGACAAAGTTAGGAAAGTTGATATAGCACAGAGCTCACCATACCAGTTTGTACATTCCTTAAAAACGAACACTATATCTCATTCTTGTTTCTGGTCTCTGGAATAGTGATTCCCAAATGCTGGCCCATTGATTGAATACATTGATTGCTTTGTACCTTAGAGACTTCCCCCATTCCCAGATATTTGGATTCAGTAGAGCTGATGCAGGATCCAGGAACTTTATTTATTGACAGAATTTCACTCTTGTTACCCAGGCTGGAGTGCAATGGTGCCATCTCAGCTCACTGCAACCTTCGCCTCCCAAGTTCAAGTGATTTTCATGCCTCAGCCTCCCAAGTAGCTGGGATTACAGGAATCACCACCATGCCCAGGTAATTTTGTATTTTTACTAGAAACAGGGTTTTACCATGTTGGCCAGGCTGGTCTCAAACTCCTGACCTCAGATGATTCATCTGCCTCAGCCTCCCAAAGTGCTGGTATTACAGACAGGAGCCACCGTGCCTGGCTCAGGAACTTTATTTTTAAAAATAAAAATCCAAATTTAGGAACCATGCCTTGGTACACTGTAGGAAAATGCAGTGCACATAGTTTGTATGTAGTTTATAAATACCTGTGGAAGTAAATTAAACTATGTGGTTCTTATCTTTGCAGCCTCCCTATCACCTCGCCTCAGAGCTATATTTAATATTTATCTGTTCAATAATTTCAATCACAGCCATTTTTCCAATGCCTCCATCTTCCCACACCCTTGAAGTAATTTTCAGCTCCTTTACTATCTTTCTTTTATGTTCCAGCAATCACCAGGCCATGCCAAGTTCTTCAACAGATATTTTTCTCGGATCAGCCCCTATTATTTGCATTTATATTGTCATCATTTTTAATATGTCTTACCATACAGATGGATCACTGTTGGCCAAGTCCACCCTGTTGCGTCTGCTTTCATAGATTGCCATTATGTACACAACTGCTGAAAAGAATGGATTCCAAATGTCACTTTTATCTTGATATTCTGTAGGCAGAAAGCTAGGCATATTGGTTGCTAGAAATGTGCAATTTGTTTGCAAGTGGTTTTCAAGCTGTGATATTTAACAGAATTGCAAAAAGAAGCATTTAATTATACATTTGTCTGAGTATCACCTCCAGAAGTTCTGATTCTTTAAATATGGAATGAATCTCTGATATCCTTTATTTTAATAGATTCCCCTAACAATTCTTATAATTCAAAGTTTAAGAACACCATGTTCTGTGGGCAAAAGATACCTGGGATTACAAATTAGCTGAGATCCCATACAAGATTAATCAAGGTTCTTTGAGAGCAGGGTGAGAGGGTGAGTGTGAAGGAATTTCCAGGACACATAGGCAAAAAACCAAAAGCTCTGGGAGCAATGACTAATATATTCAAAAAGTCTTGTGATAGTGAGAGAATATGCTGACAGATCTTAAAAAGTCACAGTTAGCATCTTGTTTAGAGATACAAGGACTATTCAGACAAATTTATAGATAGAACTTGGTGTATTTTTTTATAATCTTCAAGTAAGTTCCCATAACTAGAAACAGTACTGGCTGATTTACCTGTAAATCTCAAAAAGAAGTAGTGAGTTTAATAAAGCTTAAAATCTTGTGATAATCACATAACACTAATGACTAAGTTAGAGAACTGGATTGTTTTAAAGAACAAATTAATATTTTACTAACTTCCAAGACATATTTGATTAGGATTTTGACTAAATTGAATACTTTTCCCTGGGGGATGAATATCTTTGAAGTGGGAATGGTAATATTTTCACATCAATTTGTTTTCAATTTGTCAGCATCTCAAGCTGGAAAGCTGGAAGTCACAGTACTTTATTGAGAAAGGGAAACATTTAGCAAAGTACTGAAATATTAAAAGGGTATGAATGTCTACATGTGGTAATTCAGCTAACTACTTTGGGTTGGTCAGGTTGGGTTTTATTTCAGATATTTTAATGTCATATTCAATTGAGCCAACTGCTGTACTCTAAATCATTTGCTAAAAATGTCTGAATCAGTGCACAAATATGGTTTTGGTTTTGGACAGAGGAAAGAACATGAGTTTCACAAAATCTCCATTTGTCATGTTTTTAGGTGAAGACAGCTATGCTGTAGTGAAAGGAGCTTTGAACTTATTTTTAAAGGTGGATTCAAGACATGATCCACTGTCAACTGTGTTTGGATGGGGTCAGCTAATCTCTCTCCCTGGAAGGGGATCCAAGCAACCATTCCCCATCTGCTGAGAGTTTATAGCTAAGACCCTACCTTGGACTTGGCCTTAGTCAAAGAGAGTTGTCTCACCTAAGGTTCCTCTCCCTCCCTAAGGTGGTCTGCATTCAATGCCTAACCCAGGGTACCTTTTTTTAAAGGGCCATCCTAGCCTCAGAGCTCCCCGTGGGGTCAGCTGAGGTCTCTAGTGCAATTGTATCACTTTTCATCTCCATCTGCCCAATTCTGCTCCTACCATCCCCTCCACAGGTGTCCGCCCTGTGAGTGTCCCCCAGTAAACCTGTATGCAAGTCTTTCTCTCAGAGTCTTTTCCCAGGCAACATAACCTAAGACACTTGTGGAAATAAGCAAAGACCAGTCAAACGAGAACAAGCAGAGGCTATTTATTCAGAGCTTGCAATAGCAAAGGAATCCATCACTTGCATTTTGGCAGAGACTCAAAGGCAGACGGAGGAGTGTGAAAGCTTTAGAATGGAAAAAAGGGAAGGTTGGATACACCCTGATTGGGACATCCCAGGTGATTGATTAGGGGGTGCATATTTGACTTTCTTTAGTTGATCCTATGTTGGAAACAGGGACAAAAATTAGGGGAGCTGCCAGTAATTCATCACTATTTTGTTTACACATATATAAATTGAGAAAAATAATACCTGCCTCATGAGATCACTGGATTAAAGAACCTGATGTTTAATAGGTTTTGAGTATTATTATTATTATCATGATTAATATGTTTAAACATGTGAGATTGCCTTAATTAAGAACTTTGGGTTTGATCTAATAGTGAAGAAATGAATATGAATACACTTCCTGATATATCTTGAAGTAAAAATAAGTGAACCACAAACCAGGAAGTCTTGCTTGACTCCTTCCTTTTTCATATTCCACGCTCAGTCTGTCAGGAAATCTTGTTGCTTAAAACACATGCAGAATTCAGCTGCTTCTCACCACCTCCCTGATACCAGCCACCTTTGCATGTCACCATTGTTGCCAAAACCAACCAATTTTCTTTTTGTTCTCCTGATTCCACCCTTGCCCACATAGAATTCAGCAGTCAGAGTGATACTTTTTTATAGTGCAGGTCAAATCATGTCACCTTTCTGCGCTAAACCCCTTGGTTACATTCCACTTCTTTCAAAGTAAACACCAAAGTCCTTTCAACTGCTTGTATTTGGTCACTGCCTTCTTTAGGCTCTCTAACCTCATCCTATGCTACTTGTCTTCTCGATCACACTTCTCGAGTTCCACTGTCCATCTTGCTGTTCCTGAAACACATCAAGCACTCTGGTCTCCAGGGCTTTGCCCGGGTGGGCCAGTTCCTCTGCCTGGAAGTCTCTTCTTCGTGATTTACTCCCACAGTGCCTTCAAATCTTGGCTCAAAGGTTATCTTCTTGGCTATAATAAAAAAGATAGATAATAGTAGTGTTGGTGAGGATGTGGAGAAATTAGAATCCTATTATATTGCTGGTGGAATGTAAATAATATAGCCACTTTGGAAAACACTCAAAAAAATTAAACAGAGTTACCATATACCTTCACCAATTTCACGCCTAGATGTATATCCAAAAGAAAATATATATCCACATAAAAATTTGTATGTGAATGTTCACAGCAGCAATATTCGTAACAGTCAAAACCTACAAACAATCCAAATATTCATCAACTGATGAATAAAGAAAATGTGGTATACCGATACAATGGAGTTATTACTCAACCACAAAAAAGAACAAGTATTGATACATGCTACGACACAATGACCTTGGAAAACATTATGTAAAGTGAAAGAAGCCAGACACAAAAGTCTACATATTGAGTGATTCCACTCATACAAAACGTCTGGAATATGCAAATCCATAGAGACAAGGCAGATTAATGGCTGTCAGAGGTCTGGAGGAGTGACTACAAATGGGTTTGGAGTTTCTTTTTGGAATGATGAACATATTCTGAAATTTGATGCTGTTGATAGTTATACAACACTGTGACTATACTAAGAACCACAGAATTGTATACTTTAAAATAGTGAATTTAAAACTGTCATCTTCTTAATGAGGCCCATATAACCATCATGTCTAAAATTGCATTCCTCCCATCTCCACCCCACTCTCCCAAACCTGCCCTGTTCTATTTTTTGTCATGACTTCTACCATAATATATACTTATTAGGTTTATTGTTTATCTGTCTCTTTCCATGAAATGTAAGCTCCACAAGAGCATAGACTAAACTAGGATTATACAGACATCACATTATATACAAAATATCAGAAAACACGTCTGAATGCTAAAAGGCTAAAGAGGAAAAGGAATAAGTTGTATGCAGGATGAGGGCATCAAAGTTTAATAGCGGTAGGTAACCACAGGGAGGAAATGGGCTGGATATACAGACAACAATAATATGTAATAACTAACAACAGTCATGTTGCTTAAAAAATATTACTGTGTTTCATGCACTGTGTGAAGGACTTCATGCACATTTTATGATTTAATCTTCACAGTTATTTTATAAGCCAGATATTGTTATCCCCATTTTTATACATGAGATAATTGAGGCACACAGGATAGAAACTTGTTTAGGGTCCCACTGTAAAAGGTAGTGTCAGGATTTCAATCTAGATCTATCTGACTGCAATGTGTGTCCTTTTCAGGTGACACACAGCCTCTCCAAATAGGATTGTATGTTCTATGAAGCAGGAATGCCATTACTTTAGCATATAGCACACTGCTTAGAAGATAGTAAGTGTTCACAAAATATTTATGAATGATCAGCTGGGAATGAAGGCAGGTGCATGTAGTCCTAGCTACTCAGAAGGCTGAGGTGGGAGGCTCACTTGAGCCCAGGAGTTCGAGGCTGCAGTCAGCTGTGATTATGCCACTGCATTCCAGCCTCAGTGACAGAGTGAGATCCTGTCTCCAAAACAAACAAGCAAGCAAACGAAAATTATTAACGAATCAATGAACTAAAATTTATTAAATATCAAGTGCAGCTTTTACCAGTGCTACAGGTTTTGGAAACCACTTGCAACCCTGGCCCTCTCTGGCATCATCTCTGCCATTGACCACTATTCCCAAGCAATATGAATGCAAAGGTCATTGACATGGGCAAGGAACGGCCAACGGCCCCACTCTCCACCCAGCTGGGATGTGAGCTACTCCAGGGGCTTCAACATTTTCTGCTTTCTCCACTTCATCCCCAAATTGAATTCTCTCTGGAAGGCAGAGCAAGCCTAAAGTCCGGTTACTTTTTCTAGTGTTCGATGCCTTTCCATACCAGAGAGTGATGTTGGCTTCCTTTCCCACCTTCTGGGTAGAAGCTCACACTGTCTGTCCCAATAGCTTCTGGCTGGTGAGACTGCCATATGCTCAAAAATCAGATTTTGTCTCATGACTCTTTTTCTTTTGGAAGGGCTTTTGCTGTATGTGTGGATAAATAAGCAAAGAAAGTGGTTGCAGTAACTTGTTAACTTCTTTAAAAGTAGAGGTTTAACAGTTGAGATGCTTTTATCTGTAACAGGATATCTAAATTATATTGGCTTAAGGAAAAAAAGGACACTTATTATCTCATATGGCAAAATATCTACATCGAGGGTGGTTCCAGGGTTGGTTAGTTGAGCAGCTCAATGATGTCATCGCTCTGAGTCACCATTTCTTCCATTCTCTTGGCTCTCCCCTCACGGTCCAAGGTGGCTGCCATGGCTCCAAACATCTTTATGCAACACAACATGCCACATGCAGAAGGAAAGTAGGAGAGAAAATCTTTCCCAGAAGCTCCCGACTGACTTCCTCCTGGGAACCACTGATCAGACTGGATTACAGGCCCCAACAAACCACTGGGGCTGATCTGCCTCTTTTCCCCCTCCTCTGCGCCTGTGAGCTGAAGCACAACAAATGCTCATGCTGCCCAGTTGTCACCAAAGAACTCGTTTCTTCTAGAGAAATTGAGTACACACAAAAAGTTAACAGTTACCTCTGGATGGTAGGATTGTGAGTGACTTTTCTTCTTTAGAAAAATTTACGCAATGAACATGTTTTAGCTTTATTTATTTATTTTGAGACAGGGTCTCACTCCATTGCCCAGGCTGGAGTGCAGCAGCATGAGCATGTCTCATTTCAGCCTTGACCTCCCAGGCTCAAGCAATCGCTCCCACCTCAGCCTCCTGCATAGCTGGGACCACAGGCACATGTCACCATGCTTGGCACATTTTTGAAATTTGTTTTAGAGACGAGGTCTCACTATGTTGCCCAGACTGGCCTCGAACTCATGGGCTCAAGTGATCCCAATGCCTTTGGGAGGCATTGGCCTCCCAAAGTGCTGGAATTACAAGCATGAGCCATCAGGCCAGGCTTAACTTTTTAAAAGCCTTTTTATTAAAAATTATTCTTACAATTAAAAGAAAATTTGCAAGAATAGAATGAGAAATTCCCATATACACTTTATGTGGATTCACCAATGTTTGACGTTTTACCACATTTGCTTTATTAATTTCCCTGTCTCTACAATTTTTCCTGAGTCATTTGGAAGTCTGCACATATCATTCTCTGTCTCACTCTTTCTCTTTTTTTAGAGACAGGCTCTCGCTCTGTCACCCAGGCTGGAGTGCAGTGATGCAGTCATGGCTCACTGCAGCTTCCACCTCCTGGGCTCAAGCAAGCCTCTTGCCTCAGCCTCCTGAGTAGCTAGGACTACTTGTCACCACACTGGGCTAATTTTCTTTTCTTTTCTTTTTTTGTAGATACAGGGTCTTGCTATGTCATCATTCTCTTTTATTTATAATACTGGAAAGTGTATATCCTAAGAACAAAAAATACTATCTTACAGATCAATTGTATGGTTATAAAATTTAGGAATTTTAACATTGATACATTAGTTTGATCTACCTACATTATAATTTTGTCAATTGTCCCAATGCTCTCTTTATAGAAATTCTTTTCCCATGTAGGATCTAGTTCAGGATCTTGTATTAGGAGTCTTGTCAAGTCGTTGTAATGTCCTTTTATCTGGATGACTTTCTCAACCTTTCTTTGTCTTTCATGCCCCTAATATTTCCTAAGAGTAGGCCAATTATTTTACAGAATGTCTATCAATTTGGGTTTGCTTGATGCTTACTCAAGATTAGGTTCAGATTATGCATTTTTGGCCAGAATATTACCTAAGTGGTGTTGCATTATGTTTAGGATATCATGTCTGGAGGTGTACAAAGTCCATCTGCCCCTCATTGTTGATGTTAATTTTGATCACCTGGTCAAGGTATTATCTGGTTTCCCCACTGATGTGCAATTTTTTAATTATAAGGGAAAATTATTTTAAAATAATATATTATAAAACATCACATTACAATAACTGCAAACTGAATTTAAATGAAACATTGTATGCCATGCTCTCCTGTTTGTACAAAGGACACTTACTACACCCCATTGGTCACACCAAACTTGAGAGAGAAAATAGGACTTGAAAGCATCATGTTGCAGAAAAGAAACTAAGGTTTGGAGAGGTAAAGTAAGTTGCCCAATGTTAGTGTCAGAGCCAGGACTAGGACCAAAATACTCTGTCCCTGATCGGCCACCCTTCTCGCTCCATAGTACTCAAGAGCCACAGTGCGACAAATGCTTCTCTCTGCTCAGCTCTCACCCAATAACTCTTTGAAAGAAGTCCCATCCCTTCCTTTCTTGTAACTTAATATAAGACTCCAAGTCTTCAGTCCAGACTCCAGATCTGTTCACATTAAAACATGATCCATGTCCAAAGTGGAAGTGAGTTTCCTGTTTTATCATTTAAATGAGTTACCTTAATCCTTGGTTATCTCAGCAAACTTTCTTCTCACTGCTCACTGCTCATAGCTTGGAGCCAGCCAATCATGAGATAAATAGGCTAGGCTACAGTATGCTGGATTCATTCCACAGAGGTGTCTTTGTATGCTTGTGAGTAGAAGAATAATGATGTTTTTTTTCCTGGCTCAAAACAGAATCAACTGTGCTATTTTGAAATCTACCAAAGGCAGACAGCCCAAGAACCTATAATTGTAGAGAGACACAGTTTTTTCTGGCATCCATGTCTGTGTGTGTAGGTTGTGAAAAGCAATACTGGCCTAGCAGTAGATTTAGCGCCAAGTGAGCTGAGATTTAGTCCCAGGACTGTCACTAACATATTCCCTGTATTGCCATTTTGTTCACGATGGCAAGCAGTGACCTTTCTGTGCCTCTGCTTCTCCAACCAGTGATAAGAAGAGCTGTTCTTACATATGCACACTGGTATTTCATGAAGACAAATAGAGCACAGTGAAGGGAAAAATGCGTAGCGGTTCTTCCACTTCGCGGCTGTGGGTCTGTTATAGGGAAAATTGTGTCACTGCCAGATTCATATGTGGAAGTCCTAACCCCTGGTATGTGAATGTATTTAGAGATAGGATCTTTAAAGAGGTAATTCATTCATTTTTTATATTTTTAAGATGTTTGATTTATTTTTAATAACCCTTCATTGTATACTTTATACAATCTCAAGTCACAGAAAACTGCAAAGCTGAAATTCAACATTGGCTAGTGTCAAATGATTCCTTTTTCAAAAAAAAGAGATTTTGGTTTCTGGAGTGAAACAAATGGATCATGGAGAATGAATGCAGTAGGTCATTACACAAGTGATCATTCAGCATCTTTGTCTCCACATTAAGGTTACTGAGTGAATAGCTCAGATTTATAATATCTGGATGTCATGCCAGCACAAAACCCACAACCTAGCCTGAGTTATCATGAGACATTAGGAAGAAAGTATGGTGATAATATATCCATCCAATTGCTACATAAACGGAAACACTGTGAGAAAGTTGGCTGAACACCTTAATAATCTAATTCATAATGTTTTCAAAAAGCCATACAATGAATTAGAGGAAATAATGAATGAAGATAAAGACACATATAATTTAAGATATGTATGTATCATATATATTTCAGTCTTTAGATTTAAACAGTGTGTTAGACTTTCCTAGATAATTGTCCACTAAAAGATAAAATATTCTGATTTTTTTCTGCTGCTGTTGAGACATCCTTATACAGTTTCATTAAAGTCATTAAGTTAGAAAATGTACCTTTCTCATATTTTTCTAGAAATTTCTGATGTAGTGAAATAACATTGACTTTCAAGGTAGACAAACCAGTCCTACCACATACTGGCTACATTGACTTGAGTACTTTTTTTTGGTATTCTTTATTTTTGCTAGTTTTCAATTTTTATTATAAATAGAATTATGAAGTGACAACTAAAGAGGTAATTAATTTAAAATGAGGTCATCAGGGTGGGCCTTCATCCCAAAGACCACGTGAAGTGACAGAGAGAAGGTATCATCCACCAGAGAACAAGAGAGGCTTCAGAAGATGCCACCTGTGTTGACACTAATCTTGGACTGCTGGCCTTCAGAACTGTGAGAATATATATTTCTGTTGTTTATGGCACCTGACCTGTGGGACTTTGTTATGGCAACCCAAGGGACCCCAGGAAAGTTACCTAACCCTTCTAAGCAGGATAAGTGACATAATTTTCAGGGTCCAGCATAAATGAAAATGTGGGGTCCCTTGTTAAAAAAAAAGTTACTAAGAATTCCAAGACAGCAACAGTCAAGCATGAAACTGCCACTCAAAGAAGCTCCATGCAACTGCACATGTCACTCACCCATGGAGCCGCTTCTGATGGTTCTAGGCCTCAGTTTTGTCACCTGGAAAGTGGTGATAATAACTGCACTTACTTTTAGGGTTGTTGGGAAGATTAAATTAGATTCTAGGACTAAGCTCTCAGAGTACATGACAGGGCAACTCAGAAAGGTGTTCAAAGCTTGACATTAACTGTTGTGCCTGGGTTGAGTCCCAGGATCACAAGAAAGAATAGTTTGTTTTCTTTCTCTTCATTTACAGTCAATGAGCCACTAGTCAGTGGGAAGAGAGAGTGGGGATAGGGGTAGAGAGCATGGATATTTTAAAGCTGAGAGATTCTGTGGGGGTGAACAATGCAGATTGTTTGATGATTTGCTTGCTTATAGTCTGCGGGTCTCTGCTCCAGGGCAAGTGACTTCTTTCTTCTCCTCCTTCTCTCTCGCCTGCTACCCAGGAAGTATGCTCCACTGCAACCGGCATTTGGACTCCAGAGCCTCTGTGTTGTTGCCTGACTTTCTGACAAAAGTGTTATTATTTCCACACATATGACTCTTTTATTCTATAAATAAATAAAGCTTTAGAAGGCAACCGAACAGAGCCTTCATGTCTAAAATAGGACAGAATAAATAAAGCTGATCCTTATAAGATTAATCCACATTAGAAGGTAAAGAAAGCCAGAGGATTTTGAGTGACATTTTGAAAGGGGGCAATTATTTTATTTGACATATTTATTAACTTCTAAAATTATTTAGAAGCCAGTAGGTTGAATGGATTAGAATAAAATACCCAACATGAAAGCTTTCTCAAACAATAATATCATATGACAATAATTTTTAGTATAAGATGAAGTTCAAGCTAAATCTTCTGCTGGTATTTTGATGGATTTCATAGCATAGCAAACAGAAGAAATCTCAGTGGTTCTTCTTTGCAATTCAACCTCTCCCAAACGGGGCTGAATCTAGGGTCTAACTCTTTTCCTTCTTAACATGATGTTGTGTAGCCGCCCCAGAACAATCGGGTTCAACTTTTATATAACAAAGTTGTAAGCTGTTTTTCTGTCACCACAAACATCAGGTCATGTAACCAGACCATGCCCAGATGAACCGAACGTGCAACAGGGGCAGTTTAAGTGCTCAGAGGATCGGAGACTGAATTAAGAAGTGGACACTTCAGCCGGGCACAGTGGCTCATGCCTGTAATCCAGCACTATGGGAGGCTGAGGTGGGAGGATCACCTGAGGTCAGGAGTTCGAGACCAGTCTGACCAACATGGAGAAACCCCATCTCTACTAAAAATACAAAATTTGCAGGGCGTGGTGGTGCATGCCTGTAATCCCAGTTGCTCAGGAGGCTGAGGCAGGAGAATTGCTTGAACCCGGGAGCTGGAAGTTGTGGTGAGCCAAGATTGCACCATTGCACTCCAGCCTGGGCAAAAAGAGTGAAACTCCGTCTCAAAAAAAGAAGTGGACACCTCATGACCTGATCCAGGATCCAGTGAAATTGAGTTCTGGTGTCCCCATGGCAGGACACAGTCAGATTATGCCTTCCAACATTACCTCATTGCAAGATCCAGTCAGATCACACCTCCTTACCCTATGGTTAGAAAACCTGGCTCAGCCCCCAACTCAGAGAGATAATGCTTTGGGAACTAGCCCTGTTCTCCTACTGTGTTGCATTAATTTTTAAAATCCCTTATTAAATCCTTTTCATTGTGGTCATTGGGTTAACACCTGCCCGTGACCAAATCTACCTGTTGTGTGGGTAGCAAATGGAATTTCTAAGTCATGATATCCATTGATCGCCCTTTTGATAGGAAAGCTCAGAACTTTACAAACCAGTCCTGTAAGAAGCAGCATCTATCCTTATACTACTGGTTACTCTCATAAATGTAATTCAAAGTAAAATGGGATTGATTGAGGGAAGTTTTTTGTAGTGACACAAGATATGCTACATCCTGACTCTGTTCTCATTATAATTAAAATAAATAAATCCAAACTCCTTCAAGACCCTAAGTGATGTGGCTGCTGATATGAGAGGTTGTAGGAAGATAAAACAATAGTCAAGCTTCTTTTCTTTTGGCCTTTGTTCATTGCCCCTATAATTATAGCTTCTTCATGCTAGTTGCTTAGGGAAGGAATGAAGTAGAACAAGGCCATGCAATTAATGTAATGATATTTAATTAATATGCAACAATAATTATATGTTGTAAACTAATACATTCTAAAATTCCGGCCATGTGTGGCAAAAATATATCACCAAGACAGACTGAGGTTGACCTAAAGTAATGTCACAATGAAACATGATTTAGAGACAAACTTAATCTTGATCACCGGATTATATCTTAAGAAGTTTCACCTCATTTCAGAATAAAAACACTTCACTTTGCTCCATTTTCTTCAGTGATGGTAAAATGCCCTCCCACTTATTATCTCATTTAAAGTCACAACATTCGTTAAGCTCTTTCAAGTAGTAAGGCATTAAAAGTATTCAGATTACCTCAGGTGATAGAAATTTAGTGTGAGACTACCTGAGGAAGGAAGGAAATGCAGGAAACCACTGAACCGTCAGGCCTCATGAGAACTGGAACACAGTCCAGGATTCAAGAGTAAATTTACTGGTCTGTCATTCTTGTAGCTTCACTTCGCTCTCAGCACAGACTCTACTGCCAAACTCGATTGCGTTATGCTACTTCCTAGTTATGTGACCTTGGGTAAGTTACTTAAGCTCTCAGTGGCTTGGTTTTCTTATCTGTAAAGTGGAAACAGGGTTGAAGGTAATATTTAAAGGAATTTAAAATACAGGTTGAGTTTCCCTTATCTGAACTGCTTGGGACCAGAAATGCTTAGGATTTCAGTTTTTTCAGATTTTGGAATATTTGCGTTGGTTACTTACATGTTTTTGTAACTTGCCAGCATCCCAAATCTAAAAATCTGAAATCCAAATTGCTCCAATGGACATTTCCTTTGAGCGTCATGTTGGCACTCAAAATTTCAGATTTTGGTGCCTTTTGAATTTCGAATTTTTACATTAGAAATGCCCAACCTGTTATACCTTGCACACAAAAATCGGCATGTGTTCTCTATCCTCATTACCATTTTAATTATTGCTGTTATATTTTTTATTCTTTCAGTAGCTAATGTTCACCACCCCGGTGACATCCACTGCTTCGTGGCTTCTGACTACTGTGTTTTCTATGTGTGACTCTCAGCACTTACTACCCTTTTCTGCTTTATGTTTTACTTCAGCTCCTGTCTACTTTCTTCTGATCTCATTTTCTAGACCTCATGCTTCTAATTACTATTCTTGTATGACCTTTATTCATTCTGTTCATGACCTTTATTCCATGTGTCTCCTTGCTTCTGCTCTACTCTATGGTCTGGTTTTCCAGACATAGTCAATGTGTCATATTAAATGTCTTGAGAGAAAATGTACGTGGCCCAGTAAGTGGCTATTCAGTATAGACCTGTGCTGAAGTGTTCCTAAGCCTGTTTGCCGCAGGCCATTGACAAGTTTATACCTGGCTGTCTTCATTCAGGTGGGAATCCATGCTCCAATCAGTGCTATTGAAGGGTTGTAGGAAGGTAACTGAGGAATGCTGGATGTAGAGAGCCATTTTAGACTCCCAGAAGGAAGCTGTGGGAGTAGCAGCGTCAGGCTTTCATGGAACACCCTTTTTTAGTTTGTTTGCATTAATGCCATCTCAATCACAGACAAAGAAATTGAAGCTCAAAATGGTTAAATGATGCTAGGTCTTATAACCCAGAGCACACACTTAATTTTACCAAAGAAGAGGTGCTATTTCTTACACTTTCTTTTATTCACATACGGGTGATGATCTTTTTTTCAGAAATGAATGTAAAAGGCACTTCTGTGACTGTTAAGTTATGTATAATTCAGAATTCAAGCCATATAGGGTCAAATGGAAATTAAAGTGAAATAAAATTAAAGAGGTTTAAAGCCTTTAAAAGACAGACATACTAAAGTGATAATTGGGATACTTTCCCATTGCTTCCTTAATACCCTGGCTAGTTTAACAAACCACAGTGCTAATTATCTGGCAATTCAGATGCTGCACAGTCAGCATCCTTCAGTGGAAAGGAATTTCTGAAGATAGAATCTGGAAGAGCAAGGGAAAGTAGCAGAGAATCTTATAGGACTTGGGAGATAGATGCTGGATCCTGAAGATTTATCAGCAACTTGTTTCAACATGCCAGGAAAATTTCTTCAATGAAAGCATTTGTTTAAGCCAACTTTTCCATCATCATTTGACATCTGTTTTTAGCTAAAATTTATTCCTCTTAGTCTTCTTTGATAGAAGTGTCTGGGTTAAAGTTAACCTGCCCTTTTAAAATGTAAGTTCTAGTTAAGTAGAAGAATTCGAGTTAAATATTAGGAAAGACTAAAGAGATAATAAATTAATGACTGACAGGTGAGTGAAGTAGAAATTAATGGATCAGTCTGAAGCCTGGGAAGCATATATATGGCACTGGTCCAGGGAATGTCAAGTTGGGTAAATTTTGATCAGTAGTGAGCCATGATATATTATTTGAAAACTGAGCCCTATTTAACATTGCGGCAGGTGGAAATCAAGGGGGAACTGACTGATTTTGAGTCAACAACATGCTCTGTTGTTATTGAGCATGTTCCTAAGACTTTGAAGAGGTCTATCCACAGTGCATGTTGATAGGAAGGATGGCAGTGCTCTCCCACCCCTGGTAAGGTTTGACAGCTGTGGAAAGGCCTGGGCTGCTTGGAGAAAACACTATGCAGATCACCTACATTCAATGAAAAACAGGAATTGCTCCTATGTATTGAAAAGGCTGGCTCCCTATCTTGCTGACCTTTCTCAGAATACAGAAAGCAGACATACTTTTTAGGAAATTCAATTAACGAAGTTTGTAATGAGGTTAATTGTTCAAGGGAATTTAATTTGTTTAATTTAGTCATTCGTTGAACATTAATCAAAGACCATGAAAACCAATTATCCCTATTTTTAATTAAATTTTTTTCAACTTATAAATAGACTAATAAAATGAGTAAGTTGAATGTAACTAGGTTTTTAAATGTATCTGGTGGGCAACCAGAGAATAACCAGCACAATTGGGTTGCAAGGAAAAAGTGATTAAAATAAGACTCCCCACGTGGAGCAAGATATTGTGCCTACTTCTAACCTCTCTCTATGGGCAAGGAGGGAATAAGGAGGAGGGTTGGATCCAGAAATGATGTCAATGGTGGTAGCTAGATAGTGGTTTAATATTCAATGAAAGGATATTAAAATAATGTCTGGATTATCACCAATGCCATGCTTAGGATCAGACAAAATAAGCAGTAATTTTCTTTAGAAGGAGTTCTAAAGCTAAGCTTGTTTCATCTGGATTTGTGTTCATGATTTATACCATGTGCTTAACCCACTCTGTATTTGGCAATGTGACTGGGATAACAATAACTGGAGGCACCCATATCCTCTGTGATCAGTCTGGTCAAGTTGTTCCTGAACTTCTGAAGATCTAGACCATAGCAGGTTATGAGTTTAAAGCAAAAGATAGCGTTCATTCATTCATTCATTCATTCAGTGAATCTTTAATGAATGTCTATAGGACAAAACATGGTTCTAGATCCTCTAAAGAATGTAAAGATGAAATAAATTAGCATCCTGTTCTTGAGGACTGTGAGAAACTTGCAGCCAAAAAGGAACATAAGCCACTTATAAAAATCACAGTACAGTTGTTTTATGTGGTAGGAAAAAAGAAACTATGTTTGCCTATGACCTATGATGTGTCAGGCAAGGTGCTCTGTCAACTTGCATATGACATCTTGTCATATCCTTGCAACAACACTGTGAGGTAGACATTTGTAGAAATGGGCAAAAATCACAGTGAGGACATATTATTAGGGAACATGGGTGCAAAGTCATGCAGTTCATGCGGTGTGGCCATATGAAGAAGAGTGGAAAGTAAGTTCAGAAAGGCAAGTTGGGGGCAAGAATGTGAAGGCTTTTGAATGCCAGTCAAGAAAGTTTGATGAGTTTTGTTCCTTGGTAAGGGGGAGTCATTTAGGGGTTTAGCGTCAGGAGTGATCAGGGTTGTGCTTTAGAGAGCTGCACCTGGACGCCTTTAAGGACCAGACAGGCAAATGACATGGACTTGAGGAACCCGGTGAGCCTCTTCTGGTATCTGCATCCAAAGTAGGGGAGGTGTCCTCATGCCTGCCCAGATTTGGGGATGAGATAACAGAAAGAGTCAGCTTGTTCCGTTACCGCAAAAGGCGGAAGTCAGAGTGTAAATTGTGGACAATCAATGCTTTAGACATAAAAAACAAAACAGGTTTGCAGTCAAATAGGCCTTGGTTTCAATCTAGGGGATCTGGAGCAATTTACTTGTATAACCCTGCAGAATCTTTGAATCCTCATGTCAAAATGATGCTAATAACACTTACCTTACAGGATGTTTGTAAGGATTAAATCAGACACAAGACAGATGTCTTTGGGGTGAAAGTCCGTAAAGCAGGATCCAGATGGATATGAGAAAGATCTTTAATGGTGGGCTGCTTGCTTAGTTTGTGTGTTACTGGTTGCCAGATAAATTCAAGCAGAGGCTGGAGGCTACCTGTTAGGGATGCTGAAGAAGGGGTTCTTGCATTTTAATAGTGGTTGCATCAAATGACTTTTAGGGTCCATTTCAAGTTCTAATTGAGCAGGTTTTCTCCTGCTTTGCAGTGTCTCTTGCTCCCTACCCCCCAATAGTGATGCTCTCTCGCAAAGTTACCAAAGGTAAGGCTGGTCATAGGAATAACTAGGCAGAAGATATCTAGACTTACAGAGTAAATTAGTGTTGAAACCATAGGAATCATAAATGATCATTTGCACTAAGCCAGCCAGGAGCTGGGATAGTGGGTAAGTTCTGGGTACCCATTCATCAGGCATCTTGTCTTGCTTCTGCTGCAATATTCTGATTTTTGTGGAGTTTCCGCAAGATACCCAGAGGGCAGTGGTTTCAGTATGTTTATTAAGGGTTACACTCTCTTGAAAAATGAAATATCAGGGTGAAGCCTAAATGTAGAGCAGATAAAAGAGTTGTACCTCTGGTGAGATGGAGGGTGAAGGCGGCTGAAATCTCAACCACTGGTTCCTTCCTCACCCACTATGTAACCTCTAGCTTGAACGATACAGCTCCAGACCTGGCCTGTTTTCAGCCTTCCCTTTGAATCTTTTGTTTTCTGGACTCTGGATGGCAGCTGTTATCACTCCAGCTGCAGAGGGGATGGGAGGCGACTTCCTGTTTTTCTATCCGGCCATCTCTGTGGGGGTGGGACATTCCCTCCCCAATCTCTGGGGCTGGCTGTAGTTTTGGAAAAATGTGAACCTGGATGCAGCAGTCCTGACTAGGACTGGGGGAATGGCTGGTAGCCACCCAGCCTCTGTTTGAAGGCATCTGGGAGCAAGGCAGGAGACAGACACTGATGGACATATTGTGTCCCCGACTGAGGGACAGGGCAGGAGGAGTAGCTAAAAGAGAGGTGAAATGGTTGGTCCAGAAGTTATTTGAGGGAGTTATGGGTGTTGAACAAATGGTGGGCGGGCAGGGGCGTGAGAGAAGGGAAAGTCTCTGGCTAAAGCACAAAGAGAGAGAAAGAGAGAGAGAGGGAAAAAAAAGAACAAGAAGAAACAGTTGAAGTTTTTATCTGAGAGATTATTTGGAGACAGAGTGCATTTAAAGACTGGAAGAGAATAGAAACGATACAACGATCCTTCTTCTCATGCCCTGTGTTTTTATTGACCCTTTTCCTTGAATTGAGTATAAGGAATATAAAGAGGTCCTATAAGCAGAATGCTTGCTCTGCAGAGCTTGGGAAGGCAGGAAAGGCATTTAACTGAACATGTATAACCACATGTTTACACATCTGTACAATCTCAATCCTTATAACAACCTTTAACGTAGGCATTCCCAGCGCTATTTTAAAGCAGAGGTAACTAAGGTTCAGGATGGATGTTTTAGTGACTTGCCCAAAGTTACTCAATAGGTAAGTGGCAGGACCAGGCCAAGAACCTTGAGTCCTTTTTTCTGTCCAGTGTAACACATAGCTAAGTTTTGGCAGAGGACAAGGACTTTAATTAGGCTTTGAGAGAAGGGTGGGACTTAAACACCTGAATGGGGATTCCAGTTAGGCCGAAAGGTGAGAATGAAGCAGGGATCTGTGAGTAGACCTGTTTGACTAAAGAGAGGGATTCCCGGGAGCGAAGTGGGAGATAAGCTGGGAAAGGTTAAGTAGAAGCCAGATGAGGGAGAGTTTTAAATAGCTAGATAAGAATTGCAGGGAAAGGGGGACGTGATTTAGAGGGGAAGATGTTGATGACAAAACCAAACGTTTTAGCAAACTCATGTGGTAGTGGTGCAGAGAAAGAATTAGAACTGGGGGTAATTGAAGTCAGAAATTCAAGTTAGAAGTTTGGAATAGTGCAGGTTTGACAAGTGACAAGATGGCAATGATATAAAGTAGGTCTTTGAGAGCAGTGGCCCAAGCCTGTGAATTTCTTGTAGTATTCTATTGTTTGAAAGAGTGTAAATTATGGACACTCAATACTTTAAGTATGGAAAGAAAAAAATGGCTTTGGAGTCAAATAGACCTTGGTTTCAATACAAGTTCTAGGTGATCTGGAGAAATTTACTTACATAACTTTGCTGAGCCTTTGATTCCCTCTGTTAAAATAAGGCAATTTACAGGATGATTGTAAAGATTAAGCAGGACACAATGGTGGATTCTGTGCATCCCTCTACAAATTTTGGCAGATTGGTGACATGTATGGCATGTCACCAATCAAAAACCAATGAGGTTCAGTAATCCCAGCACTTTGGGAGGCTAAGGCGGGCAGATCACCTGAGGTCAGGATTTCGAGGCCAGCCTGGGAAACATGGCGGAAACCCGGTGTTTACTAAAAATACAAATATTAGTGGGTGTGGTTGGTGGGTGCCTGTAGTCCCAGCTAATCGGAGACCGAGGCAGGAGAATCACTTGAACCTGGGAGGAGGAGGTTGCATTGAGCCAGATCATGCCACTGCACTTTAGCCTGGGTGACAGAGTGAGCTGTTTCAAAACAAACAAGCAAAAAACCAATGAAAAACAATAGAAAGTTATTAATTCACTATATTTCTAGAAGATGGTGGGTTATATGCTACCTATATCTCATACAAATAAAGCTGCTTTTCACCATTCAGTTCTGCCTGTAAGCAGTACCTGCCTTGGAAGAACCAACTTCTGATAATCTTTCTCTTCTGTCAGCCAAGGGGATTATACTGCATGATATCTGTCAAGGGTAAATGTTAGTTAATTTTTCATTGATAGCGCAGCCACTACAATTGGTTCCATTCAACAGTAATTATTCTCATGTGTTTTGTGGAACTCAATTGTGAGCCCTCCTTCCTCCACCCTTTTCAGTGTGTGTATTAAAACAGAAACCTTAAGGTCTTTAAACGTGTTCATTTTTCTTGCTTCAGAGATTCAATTTTACTTGCCCGAGAAGCTTGTGTGGTGTGATTTTCATCGCTAAAAGCAAAAGCAGCCACATGGCTGATAACACTTCCAGTTAACGATTCAGAGCTGGGTCGTTTTCAGGAGCCTCTTCCAAACCTTTCTGAAGTGCTTTTGAAGTTCTACATTCCCCGTCTAAGGGAACACCCAGCAGTCCCAGGATAATAGAGCAGAAGGGTGAGCTGACGTTTTCCTTTATTTGCATGGCTTAAAGCTAGCCATTTTCTACACCACGCGCCGCCGGGCTCGTACTTGCCCGTGACACCCAGGCAATTGTTTCTCCTTCAAAAGGGTGTTCGGGTGGCTTAGTTTCGTTTCTGATCTGGAATCTCAGCAAATACAACGAGAAAAGTTGAAAACTCGACCCGCCAGGTTCTTCCCTATCGCATTATCCCCGTTCTTTAGAGATAGCAGGAAGGGCAACATTTCCTTCCATCCACCCACTTCCAGCCCTAGTCTGGCTCAGCGAGGAATGTATAAAATTAGTGCACTCCTCTGAGTGACGTTCCCCGGATCCAATCAGCGGGCTCGCAGGCGCCTCCGGCCCCGCCCCTCTGCTGACTCTCTTTGGCTGATTCCTGCAGGGAGGGAGGAGAGAAGGGCGGCAGTGGGAGGGGGAGGTACCTGGAACTGGGAGTGATGTCAGCTCCCAGCTCGGAGCCTGCCCGGATTCCTGACATGGTGTAAGGCAGGCAGGGTGGAGAAGGGACGGGAAGGACTCGTGTGCTGCGAGCCGGCGGCGAGGCGGGAGTGCTTGGGCTTTGAACTACGAGGGGAGGTGGACAAGAACTTTTGGAACTACTGCCGGCGGCTCTCCACCCCCCAGGTAAGGGCGTTTTGCTCCACTCCGAGACGGGAGGGAAGTGGCACCGTTGTGTGGCTGCAGCTGGGTGTTGCAGCTGCTCCTCTTCCCCGGGTCGATTTCCTTGTCCAACTCACTCCTGTTTCCCAATGGGAACAGGCACTTTTTTGGGGTGCTAGGGGTGGAGGGGTAAGGCTTAACTCCTGGGGCCCCAACTGAGCTTGTACGTGAAGAATACTCCGGGATTGGACGTGTAGGTCTTGTCTGTGTCTTTAGACCCCCTCACCCTAGGCTCCCAGTAATACTTGAGAACCCCAACCAGGGGTGTGTATGTGTCTCTCTGTCTATGTGTATTGGGGGATTTAAAAATGCCACAGAAACTTATGAATCATTGATTCAAAAATTATGCTCGTTGAAAGGAAAAAAAGTTTTGTATTTTTTTATCTCCCTGTGGCCTATTATATATTAAGTAAAATAATATCAACGTTATTCTTACATATCAATGTAAACTGCCCTTTTGTGTAATCCAGTCAGGATGTGAGAAATTCACTTGGAGTGTTTATTAATTATGAGCTTGTGGGAACGCTCGTCTCTTGGGGGCACACTTCTAAAACTGCAACTCGGTAGTCACTCATATTTTAACTGAGAATCCCTTCAGCTGCCAACTTTGTATCTGGAGGGGTTAGGATGGCTGTGAGAATCTTCATATCCGTTTCCTTTGGCCACTTGAGGGGCTGGCTGGTAGTTGTGTTTTCAGGGATCTTTTTTAAGAGAAGGGAGTTTTAACAGGGAAATGCGGTGGAAGGCGCGGCATATACACTCTTAATTATAGGGATGTGAATTTTTGAAGCTGTGGGACCAAAACAAATCCTTGCTTTCAGTAAGAATAGCAGAGAGCAATAGAAAGAGAACTAGATTTCAAAGTCCAAGTTTGGTATTTTGAGAAAACAATTGCCTGTCGGGAGGAAAAAGATACTTTTAAGAAGTGAAAGAATAGAATTCTGATTTGTGTTTATTTCCTGTTTCAAGCCCTGTCTTTTTCCTGTGTGGAGATTTTGTGTGCCCAGATCACTAACTGGGTGTGATTGACTTTCTTGAGGGGGTGGGGAAATTGACTCCACACACTGATTCAGGACCCTCTTGTCAATGCTTTAAGGCTCTCTTCTGGAGCAGGAAAAAAAAAAAAAGTAGGCGCAGAGACTCCTGAGTCAGTTTTCCCCTTTCTTTCACCAAAGTTCCTCCTCAACAGTGAGGATTCTACTGTTGCCAGGTCTGGAGGAAATGAGAGTGGACTTCACTGTGAGTCAAAATCCATATCCCAGGCCCTTGAAGGAAAAGGCTTTAACAGGAGTTGGAGAGAGAAGCCACAACAGTACGTCTGGTAAACCCAAGTCAGGAAATGGGATAGAGGACCATAGATGGGGTTGTCTGTCTTTCTAGCCAGATGATCTTTAAGTTTCATAACTAGAAAGAAGTGTTTGGTTGTGTTGTTGTTTATGAAATACCTGGGTCTGTATTGTTCTTAGTTCCTGAAAAAATTAAATCGAGTGGATAAATAGCAGGCTTTTTGAGAAAGGAAAATTTGCTTTATTGGAAAGACAAGAACATTTAAATTTTGGTTTGTGTTTTGGCTTAAGACACAGAAATTGCAAATGGCGCTGCAATAATGATGAACAAGTCTTTTCTATTTATGTTCTATGGGGAGTACATAAAACATATCGTATTTTCTAGTGTACTTTTTCAGTAGGATTGAGCTTTGGAGTGGAGTTTCTGTGGCTAATGTGAACTCACTGTAGTGTTCCTTGGCTGATAGTGTTCCAACTGCATTTGTAATACCAAAAGATGGGGCTGGAAAAGCCAGATGGCTAAGTAAAGAAGGGTATCTTTAGGATGTTATCCTTATGGGCCAAATTCAGATTTACACTTTCTTTCCAAGAAACTAGTCCAAGTTTATGGACTTGAATCTACCAAAACTCTAAATTTGATTCACAGTTTGAGTAATAGCAGTAATTTTACATACTTAATTTAAACCAACATTTCTCTTTCTCAGTCTATGTTTATGAGGCAGATATGGTGTAGTAAAACACAGAATACTTAAGAGATGTTTGAGTTATTGAGAAAGGTAGGATCAGGTTTAAATTCCTTTTGACCAACAACTCTCATACTTCCAATAGCAACTTTAAAAATTAAGGTCATCTGGCCTTAATGGATAAATGTTGATTTGAAATCCAGGACACACTGAAGTTCCAGATCAATAGTGCCTAATTTCAAGGGCATCATTGACAATTTTTGGGAACAAGTTCATTGAGGGACGGTTAATTAACTGTTTATATAGTCTTTTTATTACTCCCTGTACTAGCATGAGATAAGTCAGAAAAGGTCATTTTTCCCTTAGTTACTGACTAGCTGACTTCTTTTAAAACTTTCATATTCATAAAATATTTGTATGAGTTAATTTAGATTATGTGCATAATTTGTTACATTAAAACTAACTTTTTATTTATATACCAAACAAGCATAGTTTTCAAACTGTTAACTGAAAGTTCACCGTATTTAGCACTCTGTCTTGTCTTTTTGTTTTTTGTTTTTTTTGAGACAGGGTCTCGCTCTGCCACCCTGGGTGAAGTGCAGTGACGCAATCTCGGCTCACTGCAGCCTCTACCTCTCAGGTTCAAATGATTCTCCCACCTCAGCCTCCCCTGGGAGTACAGGCACTCACCACCACGCCTGGCTAATTTTTGTATTGTTAGTAGAGGCGGGTTTTCACCATGTTACTCAGGCTGGTCTTGAACTCCTGGGCTCAAGCGATCAACCCACCTCAACCTCCCAAAGTGCTAGGATTAAAGGAATGAGCCACGGGTGCCCAGCCTGTCTTGTCAAAGATGTTATTACATGTCTCTGGCCTAGTTTGAATTACCTTTTCAAAACAATGAGTGAAGGAGTGAATTAATGAATGCATATTCATTCATGTTTGGGTTTGTGTCTTGATTCTTTATTAAAGAAACGCTTCAAGGGGAAAACATAGGCAGGAAGTTTTGCATAATGACATTTTTATTTTCAGAGATTTCCCTAGAAAGTCGTATTAGATCTAAAATTAAGAAAAAAAATCACAGTTGAGCAGCCAGTTGTGAAATATTTCAGGAAGCCATAATCATAACTATCATGATTATTTTGTTGTTCTTTTTAACTATGGTCAAACAGATGGATTTAAATATGAGAGTTAAAGCTATTAGGGTTACTGTCACATTTTGATGCAGGATGCAGAATGCAGAGTATTCCTTTTTTTTTCAGACGGAGTCTCTGTTGCGCAGGCTGGAGTGCAGTGGTGTGATCTTGGCTCACTGCAAACTCTGCCTTCTGGGTTCAAGCGATTCTCATCCTCATCTTCCCAAGTAGCTAGGATTGCAGGCATGTATCACCATACCTGGCTAGTTTTTGTAGTAGAGACAGGATTTCACCATGTTAGCCAGGCTGGTCTCGAACTCTTGACCTCAGGTGATCTACCCACCTCAGCCTCCCAAAGTGCTGGGATTACAAGTGTGAGCCACCGTGCCCAGCTATGCAGGGTATTCTTTGTGAATAAAGAGAACAAAATATCTTCTGGCCAGCATTTTTTGTTCAACTAAAGGTGGATAATGTCACAATTAAATCAGTTATCAAACAACTGTCCAAAAACTCCTCTGGGCTGTTGTAGTTCAGTGCATCAGTAGTGTGTTATGTCATTTATGTCTCAAATTCATTGTAGTGCACGTCAGAACCTTCCTAGTAAAAAAAAAAAAAAAACCCTACAGCTTTTGTCATATATGTCACTGCCACACAAATTGATGCTGTGTTAAATGGAGCTCATAAATTTAAAACTAAACTGAATTATTCCACCCTACAAAATGCAAAGAATCTTTCTTTTACACTCTTCATTTTAGATATAATAATTACTAATGCTCATTTGGTGTTCTGTGATATTGTTTCAAAAAGCCAAGTGGTGAGCAATTTTTTCCACTTCAAAAAAAAAAACTAACATACCAAACAACTGGATTTTAGATAGAAAATACAGGCCCTTCCAGGAGTTTTAACTTTACTCACTTTTTAGGCAGTTTTGGGGAGTAGGGGGAGAGAACCTGAGCTAAATATGTACCAGTCTGAACCCACAGAAGAGTGTCTATTTCTGAAAGGTGGGTTTGGACTCTGACTGGTCTGGGTGGATGTGTTGTCACAATTTGTGAGTGCTCTTTGGTTATGCATCTCCCTGGAACTTGATGGGACTCACATTTTGACTGGTCCACACACACATCCTTGTTTTTCTTGGTAAGTGTAATGAGTTCAGAATAGAAAGATCATGTAGTGGTTTCTGTACAGTGGTGCACCTAAAAATGTCCATACCTGAAGGAGTTGTACAAACTCAAATTGCGTTGAGTATCAGTCATTCTGGCCAAAGGTCATGTCTCAAATATGGATCATATAGGAAGAAGATCAAGTACCATCATGTTTGGGGCTGGCTCTAGATTTTATGGACACCCTCTGGACTACAGAGTAGGGTCTGGGCATTTTCACCTCTCCTTTAATTTGGGGAAATCATGCATTTGACATAAAAAGACAAGGTCAGAAGAGTAGGTGTGCTCATTTTTGGTGTGTGTCTTTGTTAAGAGGGGAAATTCAATTTCACCTGGTGAAAGAGGGACTAAGGCTTTTTTCAGTGGCAAATCTATTCCTAAAGAAGTGGCCAGGCCAGGCGTGGTGGCTTATGCCTGTAATCGCAGCATTTTGGGATGGTGAAGTGGGCAGATCATTTAAGGTCAGGTGTTTGAGACCAGCCTGGCCAACATGGCGAAACCCTGTCTCTACTAAAAGTACAAACATCGGCCAGATATGGTGGTGCATGCCTGTAGTCCCAGCTACTTAGGAGGGCTGAGGCAGGAGAATCGCTTGAACCCAGGAGGTGGAGGTTGCAGTGAGTCGAGATAATGCAACTGCACTTCAGCCTCGGCAACAGAGCAATACTCTGTCTAAAAAAAAGAAGAGGCCAAATTTTAATTTTTTCTTTAACAGTAAAAGCTGAACTCTTAAGAAGTGGCCAGATTCTTTAGGCCAGCAAGGTAATTTCGGGAAGAACTAGGTAGGCCCATTGGGAAGAGTGTGGACTCTTTCATGGTATGCCGTAATACTGTACCATAGAATTATGCAGAAGATAGTGCTGTACCATATCACTGAATGTACCTGTATTTGCTTGTATTTCTGTGCCTAGGATCAAGCTCACTGATGTCCTTTTGCTGGCATTTTGTCACCCTTCTCTTCATCCATAGTACTCTGCATAAATATCTGATTACCACAGAGCTGCATGAGTTTTTCATGAAGAAATTTATTGTATTTAGTTTATTTAGAGTAAAGTGAAAACAAGGTTGGGACTCTATGGTCTGCTTTTTTCATCTAGTGACTTGACAGGGTGGCTGCTGTTGCATAAAGAATGCCCTTGCAACCATTATCTTTTTCTAAAGATGCTGCGGCTTATAACAACACAGTACAGAATTTTCTTTCGTTTGCACTGGAATTTGAACACACTCTACTTTTTCTTGTGAATGATGGAAGAGTCATATGAACCTGTGGGTTCTCAAAATTAACTCTGGGAAGTGAGTAGGAGAAGGGAAACAGTGACAACTCACAGGAGACACTCTGGTTGAACCTGTGATCTGGCCAGGGCCATTTGTGTGATGTCACCTGTGTCTCAGTGTTTTTCCTCTGGATCAGCTGTCTGGATGCTTTTGTCAAACTTTCACATCGTTCTGTCCTCCACCTTCATCAGTGTGTGACTTTGCATAACTGGGAAAGCTACTAAACACAGAATTAAGTTTATTTTACTGTTTTTCTCTACTAAGGGAATTTGATTCTGTAGGATGACTGGCACTTCATATCACCCTGTGGGAAAGACACAGCTGGATGCTCAACTGATAACCATCCCTCCTCCTTCTCTATAACTGAACTCATTTTTTTTTTACATGGAGTCTCGCTGTGTCACCCAGGCTGGAGTGCAGTGGCGCGATCTCAGCTCCCTGCAACCTCTGCCACCTGGTTTCAAGCGATTCTCCTGCCTCAGCCTCCCGAGTAGCTAGGATTATAGGCGCTTGCTACCATGCCTGGCTAATTTTTGTATTTTTAGTAGAGAAGGGGTTTCATCATGTTAGTCAAGCTGGTCATGAACTCCTGACCTCAGGTGATCCACCTGCCCTGGCCTTCCAAAGTGCTAGGATTACAGGCATGAGCCACCGTGCCTGGCCTGAACCCATTTTGTTTAATTCACCACTATGTCCAGCCTCTGTGAGCTTGCCTGTTAAGCCATTTGCTCTTTGTATTTTTTCCCTGGAGAAACTAGACAGGCCATCACATGACCAAAGACAAGAAGCTTGAGGATTAAGAATGACTCAGTGGAAAGTTAGAAGGAGGCTGAGAAGCTGATAGTATTCTTCAACTGCTCTACTGGACCCTGTCTGCCCATTTATTGACTCTTTGTGCGAAAAATAAAATCTCTACTTAGTTAAACCACAGAACATGGGGTAGTTACTTGCAGCCAAATGTGACCTTAACTGAGTCTAAATGTTTAAATCATAGTTCATCTTTTCTTTAAAAATAAAAAGGCATTATTTTGTATGAGAAAAAAGGTAGGACTTTGGAGCCATGCACATCCTCAACTTGAATCCTGGCTTTGCTATTTATTACAGTCTAATGTTGGCAAGTAATTTAGCCTCTCTGGGTTTCAGCTTTCTCATCTATAAAATGGTAGTTTTGATATATGTGCCATAGAATTTTTGGAAGGATTAGAAATAATTAGGAATTATTATTTTTTTGAGACAGTCTCGCTCTGTCACCCAGGCTGCAGTGCAGTGGTGCAATCTCGGCTTACTGCAACCACCGCCTCCCGGGTTCAAGTGCTTCTCCAGCTTCAGACTCCTGAGATGCTGGGATTACAGGTGCCCGCCACCATGACCAGCTAATTTTTTTTTTTTTGTATTTTTAGTAGAGACAGGATTTCACTATTGTTGGCCAGGCTGGTCTCGAACTCCTGACCTCAGCTGATCTGCCCGCCTCAGCCTCCCAAAGTGCTGGGATTACAGGCATGAGCCACCACACCCAGCCAGAAATTATTAATAGGAATAATAATAGTATATTCAGCACATGGGAGATCTTCAACAAATGATGGCACTTATCCTGAAGGAAAGTGTAGTGGGGAGCCTGGAAGAGGGAGGCAGAAAATTCAGCTCTTTTTCCTGGTAGGTTCTCGGTAAACACAGATGGAATGGCTGAATGGTAGATTGGCTTTACAGCTACAATCCCTTGCCTCCATCTACTCGGCATTCATTCCACCTCCTGTCTCTTATCCTCATTCCCACCTGCCAACACCAGAATGCTTGGAACTCTTCTGTTCTCCAGCTTTGGTGGAGAAAGCAGAGGATGTCCTTATAAAAATTTTATTAACTATAGCATAGGGATGAAGGGTGGGGCTCCAGATTCAGACAGATGTGGATTAGAATCCCCTGTGGTTACTAGCTGGGTGATTTTGGTTAAGTCTTCTGTGAAATAGGAATAATTGGGTGGTTATGAGGATTATATCTGATAATGTATATGAAGCACCAGCAGCTGTTTTCTTGGCACACAACATGCACTGGTTTGATGACAGATATTGTTGTTACTATTTCATTAAGCATGTGTTAACCAATTCCCAGCCTTGGTACAACGTCCTCTTGGAGATGGAACGATAAAAAAACATGATCTTTACCCTAAGAATATTCATATACAGGAGACGGGGGCAGAAAGAGATGGCACACCTTATACATAACCATAATAAAAAGCAGATCTAGAATACTGTTCAGCTGTTAAAACGATTGAATATGCTGACTTATATGGATGTCTATTATATGTATTTTAAGAAGTAAAAAAACAAGCACACATGTATGGCTTACATTTGCCAGTGTATGAAAAACTGCTAAGTGGGATGACTTATGGGAACTGGGATGAAGGGGACTTTGTTATTTTTTTAATAGTATATTATGTTTATGTTACAATACTCATGAAATATATGTTAAAATTTTAAACATCTATTTATTGGTCGTTTTAGAGCTAGGTGGGGGAAGATCATACTATGAACTAGACTAGTCACCAGAGCAAAGAAAGAGACTGGGTTTCATGAGGTTCCTCTAGAAGAAGTGGGATTTGAATGGGCATTAAAGAGCAGATAGGAGATTTTGATGAGGCGGTGGGGAACCATGAGCACACTTGGGTTTGGAGCAAAATGTAGAATATTGTGAGGTTAGATTTAGAGAAAAGAGAGAACAATATTGTTTGAAAAGAGGTAAGCTACATTGGGGCAAATCTTACAGGGTTTTAAAGAGAGTGACAAGATTATTCCTTAAAACAGGATGTTTTTAAGAAAGGAAGAAGTGAGAGAACTATCGTTTTATAAAAATAACTCTGGAAATAGTAGATTGGGTGTTTCTAGTGGGTATATGGAGCAAGGGGAGCAAGAAGGACAGAACACCCTAAATCAAGAATGGCCCACATGCAAAAGTTAATTTTTTTAAAAAAAGATGATATCTTGCTGTGTTGCCCAGGCTGGAGTGCAGTGGCTGTTCACAGGTGTGATCATTGTGCACTACAGCCTTGAACTCCTGGGCTTACGCAATCCTGCTCAGCCTCCTGAGTAGCTGGAACTACAGGCACATGCCTACATGCCTGACTAAGTGAAAGTTGAATTTTAATGGGAAATATGAGTTAAGATTTGAACATCTGGAGTTTGAGATTCCATCATGACCCACAGTATCCTTAATTTTCTCATTGTATAAATGGATAGAATAATAATGCCTGTCTTATCAGATTTTTAGGAGAATAACAATAATAATAGGTAATACTTACCTGGCAGATTACACTTTTTATGTACCAAGCACTACTCTAAGCACCTTAAATATTTCAACCTAGATTATTCCCATATTACAGGTGAGGAATCTGAGGCACAGGGAGGCTAAGCAACTTTCCCACGGTCACACAGATTATGTGAATCAGACTCAGAATTTCAACTCAGGCAGGTGCAGCTCCAGGGCCAGTATCTTCAGCCTCTTCATAGTCCTACCTCTGGCATGGTTCTGTACTTGGGGTGTTAAAAGCCAGTACTAACTGTTATTTGACATTATTCATGTAAAGATGGTAAGCAAGAATTTAGAAATTTAGGTTTAGCGTTTAGGCCAAACCCTAGACTGATGGATCATCGCTATAGGGCTGTTACGTAAAGAGTGAGAATAGATGACCTCCCCAAACAAAATTATGTAGAATAAAAAGAGAAGCAAACATGCAGTCTTCAGGGGACTCCTGACATTTAGAAATGGTCAGGCAAAAAAGAAGTTAGGAGAGGAGATAGAGCAGGATCCGCCAAAGAGAAGTGGAGGACGATGGTGGCCAAGGGAGGAAGCACAGCGTAAGTGGACTAACTATGCCATTCAGTGCAACAGACTTGTTACAAGGGTGTGTCCAACAGACTACCCCTAGTCCTGATGCCAGGTCAGCTCATGAAGTTGGAATCCAGAGTGCAAAAAATTGAGGACTACACGGGAGCTGATGTATTGCAGTGGCCTAGTTAGTTCATCCTTTCAGGAATTGATTCGAGAGAGACGTGGTAGATGGATTGGGTTGAGGAAGGCTCAGGTAGACAGGAAGATATTAAAAGAAGGGAAAGGGAGGAAGGAATGAGTGCATGGTCCAGGGTGGAGAGATGGGGATAGACTCAAAATTAAGTGGAGGGCAGTGGGTTAGCCTCGAAATCCGTAAGAACTCTTTTTCCGATGGGATGGAAAAAAGGATGGGGGAAATGGAAAAGAAAAAGATATGATCAGAACTTACTCAACTTACGAGTTGAGTAAGTTCACTGCAGGCGGTCTGCATTGATTTATCAGTAGAGTAGGAAGCAGTGAAAGGAAATTCACAGACAAGTAACTCCGGCTGCTGAGAGGCTGGCTCTGGGGATCATTGTTATGGAGGAAAAATTTGAAAGAATGACAGAAGTCTCTCATCTGAACAATACAAACTGACACATTTGCCAGAATGTGTCTCCAGGCAGGTTGATTTATTGAAGTGGAAAGTAGTGGTTATAAAAAAAGAGAGAGAATGAAATTAGACAAAGGAAAACTTGACTGTCTTTGAAGGAGTAATTTTTAGATAGCCAGACTTAATGGTTCACAGGCCAACTTCTTGGGGGAAACCTGAGCTCTGAATGGTGAGAAACAATTGGTTTTACAGCCCACAGCTAGGGTTTGGTTAAAACAGAACCACCAAGGCACCAGGAAATACTCTGTAGAAAGGAGTCCTCCAACAGAGACAGCTCTGGATTAAATTCTCCTCCTGTTAAGGTGGTCTCTGATTTTCAGTTTACTTATTTCTGGGAAGATCTTCGTTGAAAAAACAGGCTTGTGGCATTTCAGCAGATTTGTCATGATAATGACATCAGGGGGATGTGAGAAAAGGATCGAAAAATCCAATAATTAAGAATGTGGTACTAAAAATCACTACTCCATCAGTCCATTGGTGGGTCTTATGGCGGTTGCTTTGAAAGATGTCAGTAAAGGCTTGTTCAAGTGCGTGCAGTATAAATTGATAGGCATAATATTCTTGAGTTCAATGGTTCTCAGCAGGGCCAGCTATATAACCCATGGAGCCTGGTGCAAAATGAAAATGTGTGACCCTTTGTTCAAAAGGCAAGAAAAAAGTGCTGTTAAAGGTAGTAAAATACGAAGCTTTTTTTTCTTTCACATACAGCTTTTTCTCTTGACTTGTAATGATATTGGCTACTTGTCATTCTATGTGAAGAAAAATTAAACATTAAAATTATAGCATGAATTAAATTTAAAAATAAAAAAACTAAGCGTTGAAGTTTTTAGCATGAATTTCCTCTTCATCTTTGTATTGTACAATGTTGAGGGTTTTTTTTTGTGGTTGTTGTTTGTTTTATTTTGTTTTTTGAGACAGGATCTCACTCTGTCACCCAAGCTAGAGTGGGGTGGCATGGTCACACCTCACTGCAGCTTCTACTTTCTGGGCTCAGGTGATCCTCCCACCTCAGCCTCCCAAGTAGCTGGGACTACAGGTGCATACCTGACTAATTTTTTGTAGAGACAAGGTCTCACCATGTTGCTCAGGTTGGTCTTGAAATCCTGGGCTCAAGCAATCCTCTTGCCTCGGCTTCCCAAGGTGTTGGTATTACAGGCGTGAGCCACTGCGCGCAGTGCAATGCTGGTTTTAAATGAAAATAAAGAGCATTGACCTCATACACAGAATTGCTGAAGTCGTTGATGCATATGTATATTGTTATGGAAACAGTGGAAACACTGCACAAAATTTAACTACTTTTATTTCACTTTTTGATGTGTGCACATTCTGTTGACAGCTACCTTTGGCTTATGATGCGTAAGGAGGGACTGAAAGGAGAAGCAACTATGAGTTGCTTTATCTTTCCTTTTCCTTCTGTGCCGTCATTTTCAGCATAAGTGGTTGGCTAATACGGTTAAGTAACATGAGAAAGAGATGATATGCTAAGGCTCTTTGGTCATTTGTGTTTCTTAGAAAGACATCTCTGTCTTTAATCAAGTTCTGATTCAAATGGAAGGCCTTGCCTTTTGGGGCAGTCAGCACCCACCTGCCGGCTTACTCAGTTGTGTTTGTAACACATTTACCTTGCACTCGCTTTAAGTCTTGCTGAATTTCCATGCACCAGGAGTTCACTGGGATTCTGTGCTCATGGTGCATTGGGAAAACTGTGTGAATAGGGAGCCCAGGAATGGTGGCTGTACATATTACGTGGTATGTTAGGCTGTTTTGCATTGCTATAAAGGAAAAGTAGGGCTGGGTAATTTATAAAGAAAAAAGGTTTAATTGGCTCACAGTTCTGCAGGCTGTACATGAAGCATAGCACCAGCATCTGCTTCTAGCGATGCCCCCAGGAAGCTTCTGATCATGGCAGAAGGCAAGGGGAGCCAGCTTGTTACATGGCGAGAGAGGGAGCAAGAGAGAGACAGAAGGGGGAGTTCCCAGATTCTTAACCAGATCGCCCACGAACTAATTGAGCAAGATTCATTCATTACCAAGGGGATGGTGCTAAACCATTCATGAGGGATCCACCCCCGTGATCTAGTCGTCTCCCACCAGGGCCCACACTCAGCTTTAGGAATCACATTTCAACATGAGATTTGGAGGGGTCAAACATCCAAACCATATCACATGGTTCTCCTCTGCTCACTGTGGGCTCCATTGTCCCATTGGACCTGACTTATAAAACACAAATGCAAAATTATTATCATTCTCAAGATGGTGACAGTGGAGTAGTAAATGAACCATGGTCTTTTCTGAGCATGGAGTCCTGTGTTACTGCCCAGGTCACAGGTCCATGAAGATGTCTCAGAAGTCAAAGAGCTCACTTTTGAGCCTAAGTGTCCATTGGTCCTAATGTCTCAGCTTCATTATTAAAGTTTGCAATGTGTCAGCTTTGTGGATGGTAGCCTAGGAGACCCTCTCCTGGCCATCAGCAAGGTCGTTTTTGACTTTCGATTTTGAATCATTCTCCATTCCCCCTGCCAGTGTATCTGAGTTCACATTTTTCTTATCTCTGATACAGACCCTGTCGTTGCCTCCTCCTGGGGCCCTGCAGTTAGTGTCTTCTCTTTATTCCACACCTTACTACCAGACAAAATTTCCAAATAATTTTGGTGCCCTGCCACCCTGCCTACTCCAAAGCTTTCTTTGACCTGTGAGCCATGGCTTACAGCAGAGATCTCATCCTGGTGCTCTTAGGGTGGAGACTGCATGGAGACAGGGTTGGTTTGGCCTACGTGTTATTAATAAAGAAGTTTCAGTTGACTTGCTTTGGGAGGGTTCACTTATTGAAATTCACCTATTGAAGTTCAGATTTTAAAAAGAGGTCTGGCCACTGTGGGCTCTTGTTTTCTTATGCTTTGCTGGTGCCCTAAAGAACAAGATGGACTGGAGATGGGGAAAAAGATGCCCAGTCCATCTCGTTTTTGGGTTTACACTTAAGGCAGAGTGATTCTTTGCTGTGGCAAAATCTTCACATTCAGTTATGTAAATGGAAAGCAAGTATCTGGCTATTCTTAAGAATGCTGTGAAGCAACCTGAAAGTTGATCTTTTAGTCTGAGAAATTAAATTCCCTGTTTGTAATAGAAGTTGAGTATATACTTGGTAGCAGCCTTTGGTTGCTTTTTTTGGGAGAAATATTTCTTAAGTCTCGCCTGGCTATTATTACCACCGTGTCATCTTGTGGCCTCATCTGATCTTGACCTCTTTCTCCAAGCTTGCCTTTCCCTGCCCTCCTGTGCAGAGGATTCTGGTTCCAATTCCTGGAGGGCCATAAGTCCAGCAAACCTTTCTATTTTTCCTATTGCTCTTCTCTTGGCTTAACCCCTCCTCTTTCCTCCAGACCCACTCAAAAGCAGTTCATCAGGAAAACTTAGCTAAGAGTTTCAGTCAGAGCTCATTCGTTGCAGGAACTTTGCAGGAATCAGGTAATCAAATTTTTGGGTTTTAACTGCTCAAGTACCAATTGGGTGGTGAGTTCAAGTTGTCTTTGAAGGTTCCTTCCAGCCCAGTCATTTTGAGATCTGGCATCTGTTTGTTATTTGAAATTGTACTTTGTGATAGGAACTTTACTTGCAGCATCTCAATTAATTATGAGGGAGCACTAACATTACCTCCATTTTGCAGATGAGGAAACTGAGAATTTTTTCCAACACTGACTCTCCAAATGGCTCTTCTCTGGGTTTGTCTTATTTCTTCAAATAGATTATGGACTAGCTGAAGACCATAACTGTGCCTTTGTTGACAAGACCTGTTACTCAGTAGGAACTCAGTAAATATTTATGTGATGGGATGATTGGTTCATTCAACCAATATGCATTAGGCCTATGCCAGGCTCCATGGAGATGCAAAGGTGCTCCAGGTAGAAAATGCAGTATTAGTTATACTCTAAGCTAGGCCTCCTACCTGGGCACGCAGGTAGTATGGAATGGTGGATCTTGGGCTCTGGAGTTAGATGGACCTGTAGCTGTGGTTCAGTTTCCTCATTTGTCAAATACAGGCAGTAATACTGTATACTTTTGTAGCAGTAGTTTTCAACTGCAGGGATTTTGACCTGTAGCAGTCACTTGGCAATGTCAAGAGACATTTTTTGTGTCACAACCTGGGAGTGGGGGTGCTGCTGGCATTTGGTGAGTATAGTCCAAGGATGTGTCTGACCATCCTACAATGCACAGGACAACCCCCCCACCAATGAAGAATTATCCTGACTCAAAATATCAGTAGAGCCGAGGTTGAGAAATGCTGCCTTTTAGGGTTGTGAAGATGAAACAAGATAATGAATGCAAAGAGTTTGGCATAGTTAGCTGTTACTCCAAGAAAGCCATTCCAAAGACTGCAAAAGTAGCCTTTGAAAGGCAAACACCAAAAGGCTTAATTTTATCAGCATCAGTGATTCTTGCCAGTGAGAAGCCTTATGCTAAGGATTTCATGCTCTCCTGTTTAGGTATGGTGACAGACTCACTGGAGATTGTTTATGTTACACTGTGTACTCCCATGGGCTGGCATGGATTTATCAAAGCTGTAAAAGCCATTATTAATTTTTAGGGTATTCCTAGTAAACTTCCTGCTTGCTTTACTAGTTTGTTCTGTGGAGATAATTTTGGTGTTCAGGAAAACGTTTTGACTATCGAATTCCCAAAACCTGTTTGGATACGTGAGACATGAAACGTTTTTGTTTTCAAGTCAAGAAGCCTTATGTTTTTTTGGCTCTGGATTTAAAACAAAGCAGCTTTTCCCCCTGTTTACTGCCTTACCTGCCTATCTGTGGGAATGGGGTGGAGAGTTGTTGGATTTCCATTTATTGTTTGTTATGGATTTATATTTGAAATTGTTAAACTTTTTTTGTAATTATAAAGGTAATATATGTATCTTATAGAAAATTTGAGTAGCATAGAAAACAACAGAAGACACAATTTAAAAAAGGAATCAGTAATTCTTTCACATGAAGGTATAACTAGCTTCGGTGTGTTGGTGTGTATTCTTTTATCTTTTTCTGTTCCTATATTTTTTCCATAGATGAAGTATTCTGAGTATGTAATTTGATGTTCCACTATTTTTAAAACTTCACATTGTTTTATTTTCATTTCCTTACACTACTAAAATGTCTGAATATTTCTAAGAACTGTAAAACATTCCATCTATGGGCATTTCATTATTTATTTAATCCTATTGTAAAAAATATATTTTCAGTTTTTTTCTGTTTTGTTTTTTTTAGAGATAAGGTCTTCCTCTGTCACTCAAGCTGGAGTGCAGTGATGTGATCATAGCTTACTGCAGCCTCAAAGTGCTGGGCCTAAGTGATCCTCCTGCCTCAGCCTCCCTTGTAGTAGGACTGTAGGCATGTGCCACTGTGACCCTATATCTACAACAACAACAACCAAAAAAAAAAGCTATCCTCCTGCCTCGCCTCCAAAGTATTGGGATTATAGGTGTGAGCTGTTGTGCTCAGCCTCTTCAATTTTGATGAGGATTTGCGCAATCAGTATTTTCTGTATTTCAGATCATTCCTGTCTTTACAATAGATGATCCCATGCGGAACAAAAGGATTGGATATGTGCGGATATTTTGAGTAGCATTGCTGTCAGTTGCCCCAAAGCTTCTACTGATTTTTGTTCCTGTTAGCAGAGTGATGTTCTCATTTTAGTAGCATTTGATGATTTTGTAGGAGAAAATTAATTTTGTTTTTCTTTTTAATGTATTTGATATTAATGATCTAAATCATGTTTATATGACTATTGGCTGATTCTTAACAAACTGTTCATGTTCTCTGCTCATTTATTGGGGATAAGTATTTTTCTCACTTGTCATAAACTCTAGTTCATGTATTTCACATATTAATCCTCCATCAGAGTTGCTGCAGATGTTTTCACCTACTGTTTCTAATTTTTTTAATTTGGTTTGTCTTTTATTTTTGTTAGTGATACAGAGGTTTAAAATTTTTATGCAGTCTAATCTATTGTCTTTTGTACTTGCAGTTCTCCAACTTTCCTCTCTCTATACTAAAATTAACCATTTCTGCTCTGGAAGTCTCTATTATGAATAATCAGTGTTTAAAATTATATCCAAAGTAGATTATCACAGAGTTTCCTGATGAGAATAAATGGGCCTGAAGTGCTTAGGGGCACCCACTATGTATCATGGAAAACTTTCACGTGTGTGTATGTATGAGAGAGAAAAAAAAGTAGAGAAAGTTGGTGAGAAAAGGGGAGGCTGATGTGGGCCGAGGCTTGTTTGTTTGGTTTTGTTTTTCATTTCTTTTCCCTCAGGGTAGAAGTGAGCTTACTGAAGACTGGGGGGCTTCCATAGATTCCTGAAGCATCTAAGTGACTGGAGCCAGTGACTTGCTGAGCAAGCTGTGACTACACCTGGCAAGGGGTGTGTGAGGCATTTGTTAAGTCTGTGAGAAGGCAGGCGGAGCAGAGACTCTGGCCACATCCCATCCAGTCCTCACCCCTTAAGTTTTGCTCTTTGCTCACCAGCAGCACTAACGGTAGCTTAAAGATGAAGGTAACAACTAACGCTTACTTAGCATTCAGCTGTTTTGCAAAACCTTTTCACCAAAGCTTTTATAGATGCTTCTCATCTTGACCTTATGAGGTTAAATACTGTTTCCATCTCCATTAATTTGGAGGAAACCACCACTCAATAGATGCATCGTTAAAATCTAGAGCTTCCGACTCCAGGGCTGACCTGCTCTACTTAAGAAATAATTCCATCGATGTGTTTTCTGGTTGTAGTTTCTTGGTGGCACTATTAGGCAGAAGGTAGCACCAACTGTTTTAGGTTTTAGAATCAGACATATCTTGACTGGAATCCCTACAAAGCCCTATCTTGGCACTGTGACTTTGTTACTTATCCAGCCTGAACCCTGGTTTTCTCATATGTAAGATGGAAATGACAATGTCTACCTTGTAGGAATATGGATTCTCTGGATCTGGGAATTCAACCAATAATTCAACCAATAGTGGAAGGAAAATACTTGAAAAAGCTAAACAAAATAACCATACAACAATAAAAATACAAATAAAAATACAGTGCAACAACTATTTACATAGCATTTACATTGTATTAGGTCTTAAGTAATCCAAAGATGACTTAAAGTATATGAGAGAATAATGGGAGGATGTGTGTGGGTTATATGTAAATATGTGAGGAACTTTAGCATCTGCAGATTTTGGTACACGTGTGGGTATCCTGGAAACCAGTCTCCCATGGATACCAAGGGACAACTATATTAAAAAGATTAAGTTGAGAGTTGGTGCAAAAGTAATTATGGGTTTTGCCATTGAAAGTACTTTCAATGGCAAAAGGAATTGTGGTTTTTGAAATTTTGAAATTACTTTCAGTGGCAAAAACCACAATTACTTTTGCACCAACCTAATATGTGCAAAATGCCTAGTGAAGCACTACTGTGCTCATTCATTGTAAAAGCTCAGTAATGATTGTTTCTTAATCTACAAGCTGAAAATACTGCTGTTCTTTTTTGTTGTTGTTGTTTAAAAGTTTTAGAATTGCTGGTAGATCTACACAGACTTGGGAAATTCTAGTGAGTATCACTATATTTAAATGTCAGAAACATTTCTTTATCTGACCTATTTATTTTCCTGTTCAGTAGATTTTCTTTTCTGTTGTGGATAAGTCATCTGCTTCTCTGAAATCCTTCTGCTCAGAGAATTGCATGATGAATCCCCAGCTTAGGATTGTGCCTTTAGGCAAAATAAAACATGTTTTGTCTACGTGCTCATGTAAAAAGCACAGACAGCTCTATTGAAGGGCAATAACCCTTCTCTTACACATAGTTGAGATTTTTGGCATCATTCGTGGAGTTGTTACTTGCCCAGGCTTCATAAACATTCAGGTACCAGAGCAACATTAAAAAAGAAGATTGTAGGAAATCATGAGAAAAAACAAAGTTGCTAAATAACCCAGCAGAGACAAGTTGCTAAGTAAATTTTCATTTTTCATGCCGTTTAAAAGTTAGGTTAGATTTGATTGGTCTTTTTAAATATACACTTTAAGTTCTGGGATACACGTGCAGAACGTGCAGATTTGTTACATAGGAATACACGTGCCGTGGTGGTTTGCTGCACCCATCAACCCATCATCTACATTAGGTATTTCTCCTAATGCTATCCCTCCCCTAGCCCCCCACCCACTGACAGGCCCCAGTGTGTGATGTTCCCTTCCCTGTGCCCATTTGATTGGTCTTTATGCCAGACCTTGTTTAACCACATAAAAAGAACTCGCCCAGATTAAATCATTTTTGCCTAAAGCATTTCAGCATGAGGGTGTCTTGCCATTTAATGTATAAAGTATTTATATTTAGGCTTTTCTATTTTAATAAATTGAGCCAAGTGATTACTATAAATGCTTTAATTTAGAATTATAATCCAATGCAGTCTTTTTTCTATGGAGTTAAAAATAAATACACTTTGGGAATCCTCTTTAAATGTGTCTTGGACCTTCTTATTTTTTTTTTTATCCCTGCTACCATGGTTGCATTTTCAATAATAAATCAACTTAGAATATGAGGTTATGCTAATGTAGATAGGCTTTATTGTGTTAAGAGTTAACATTCTTACCTCTGTTCTGGGAACTTTAGATCTGTTGCCCTATGGTTTTTTCATTTTTCCCCCTAGGTAGGAAGGGAGAGACAGTGATGAGAAAGTCTTTTTTATATAATTTATACACATTTATAAATTAGAGTTTTAATATAATTCATGCCATGTGTATATGCTTCACCTAAAACATAGATACAGGTAAAGTCAGTGATTATGTGAAATTTACATGATTTCTAAGTTTCTTGTCATGTTTACAGTTCAAGGATCAAAATGAACATACTGTTGGCTAAATCTTAAAACTTTTGCAAGCTGAGTGCAGGACATCGTAAAATGCCTCACCCAATTTTAATGGTCAGTAGGAAATTCTTTCCCTAAAATTTCAAGCCTGTTGCTTGATTTCTTTTTTTCTTTTCTTCCTTTTTTTTTTGAGCCTGGGTTTCACTCTGTTGCCCAGGCTGGAGTGCAGTGGCATGATCATAGCTCCGCATAGCCTCAACCTCCCAGGCTTAAGCTATCCTCCCACCCAAGCCTCTCGAGTAGTTGGGATTATAGGTGCACACCACCATGCCTGACTAATTTTTTGATTTTTTAATAGAGACAGGGTCTCACTGTGTTACCCAGGTTGGTCTCAAATTCCTGGGCTCAAGTGATCCTTCCACCTCAGCCTCCCAAAGTGCTGAAATTATAGGCATGAGCCAGCATGGCCTGCCTGATTTTTTAATTTGCAGCCAGAGTGGACATTTAGGTGTGGAGGTGTTTGCGGTGATAATGTTGAGAAAATAGACAGACAAACTTGGTACTGACTTGGCTATTAATTGACAGGTTACAAAGGACTGAAAAATATGCCTACTGATGGGCAAAGACTTCATGACTAAAACACGAAAAGCAATGGCAACAAAAGCTAAAATTGACAAATGGGATCTAATTAAACTCAAGAGCTTCTGTACAGCAAAAGAAAATATCATCAGAGTGAACAGGCAACCTGCAGAATGGGAGAAAATTTTTGCAGTCTATCTATCTGACGAAGGGCTAATATCCAGAATCTACAAGGAACTTAAACAAATTAATAAGAAAAAGCAAATAATCCCATCAAAAAGTGGGCAAAGGATATGAACAGACACTTTTCAAAAGAAAACATTTATGTGGCCAGGAAACATATGAAAAAAGTTCATCATCACTGGTCGTTAGAGAAATGCAAATCAAAACCGCAATGAGATACCATCTCATGCCAATTAAAAAATCAGAAAACAACAGACACTGGAGAGAATGTGGAGAAATAGGAACATTTTTAACTGTTGGTGCGAGTATAAATTAGTTCAACCATTGTGGAAGACAGTGTGGTGATTCCTCAAGGATCTAGAACCAGAAATACCATTTGACCCAGCAATCCCATTACTGAGTATATATGGGTATATACTCAAAGGATTATAAATCATTCTACTATAAAGACACATGCACATGTATGTTTATTGTAACCCTGTTCACAATAGCAAAGACTTGGAACCAATGCAAATACCCATCAATGATAGACTGGATAAAGAAAATGTGGCACATATATACCATGGAATACTATGCAGCCATAAAAAAGAATGAGTTTATGTCCTTTGCAGGGACATGGATGAAGCTGTAAACCATCATTCTCAGCAAACTAACACAGGAACAGAAAACCAAACACCACATGTTCTACTCATAGGTGAGATCTAAACAACGAGAACATATGGACACAGGGAGAGGAAAAACACACACTGGGGCCTGTTGAGGGGTGGGAGGCAAGGGGAGGGAGAGCATTAGGAGAAATACCTAATGTAGATGACGCATTGATGGGTGCAGTAAACACTATGGCACATGTATAGCTATGTAACAAATCTGCACAGTCTGCAGATGTATCCCAGAACTTAAGTATAATTTAAAAAATATGCCTGGTGATCCCAAGATAACAATCCAGTTGGGTAGCCCTATGCTGATCCCTTCAAATCATTTTGGCACCAGCCCTTTGAAACAGAGCCTGGATGGTACATATGAGAACCCAGCAAGTTTCACCAGGCATTTCTTGTTGCTGGCTGGTTGGCTCAGGGAGTAAATAGAGTAATTAGTGCTCATTAGCACTCCCACGACTACAATGCATCTACCTGAGGCAGAGAGATGCTTGCCTGTGTTCCTGAAGCACGGGAATCCCCATCTGATCTCTTCAGTCCAGACATTTTTGCACTGCAGAAACAAATGCCAACTTGGCAAAAGTAAAATCCTCCAAGTGTCTCAAATAACAGTAGGCAAAACCTGTGGACCCAGGACAGAAGGCTTAAGAACAGTTACTGTGTCTAAGAAATTGGTGTGCTGTTTAAAGTCTTCTCTTCTCCCCCCACCCGCCGCCCCTCAGTGTATGTGACTGAGGTGAACCAGATTAGAGATGTTGGACATGGTAGTCTATAACTTGATCCCCTTAGCCTCTTGTCACTGTGCTTCAGAAGCTGTAGTCTCCATCAACAGAGGATCTGAATTGTACAGAGCCATTGAGAAAGACAGAAGAGAGGGAAACCTTTGATGGTGATCTGTGGCCCCGTCCAGGACCCTGTGCCATTGACAGTTCTTGTTCCTTTGAAATACTAATCTGTGGTATGAAGGTGGGAGTCACAAAGGGAGAAGGAGGGAGCCAAGTTTTGGGGGCTTGGTGCACAAGCCTGGAGAAACATATAGATAAATTGTGAATTGGCAGATTTTTATGGGAAAGAAGCCTGAATCAAGAATCTGGCACTCTGATCCCTACATTGATTAGCTGAGATGATATTGGGCAAGTCACTTAACCAGTTACAAAATTGTTAGAATGATACCAGCCCAGCCCTCACTGGGAGGGCTTTAAGAATCAAATGAGATCACATGTAAAATGCTGTAACAAATTAGTAGTTAGTGTGAGTTTTGAGTTTTCATGTGGAGTACATTAGCTACATTTTAAACATTCTCACGCAAATCTCTGGTAAAAGCACCTGCTTTTCCACTGACTTCCAGCCTTGTGACTCTGATTCTATCCCTGTGCCCTAAACTGGATTGGAGCCTGTTTGGATGCCGAGTAGTTCCTTGAAGATTTTTGGAGGATGGTGCTGCCTCCTGGGCAAGACAATAGCAGGAGCTCCTAATTCCTGCTTTGGCCTGTCTGCATCCCCTTTCTTGGAAATGCAGTAAATACTATGAAGTCATCATTCATCTATCAGCTTCACAGGAATTGTTCCCTGTTATGAAACGTTTGGAACATTGGCTGGGCACAGTGGCTTACTCCTGTAATCCTAGCTTTTTTGGGAGGCTGAGGTGGGTGGATGGATCACTTGAGCCCAGGAGTTCGAGACCAGCCTAGGCAACATGGTGAAACCCCATCTCTACAAAGAATGCAAAAAACTAGCTAGGCATGGTGGTCCCAGCTACCAGGGAGGATGACATCACTTGAGCCCAGGAGATCGAGGGTGCAGTGAGTCAAGATTGCACTACTGTACTCCACTGGGAGATAGAGTGAGACCTTGTGTCAAAAAACAAAAACAAACAAATAACCAGTTTGGAATGTTACAAATAAGCGTTCAGGACTCAGTTTCATACTTAGTGGAACTGTTCTCACTGGGTAGCTTTAGGATAAAGATTTGCTAGGATTTGAGGTTATAAACAAGTATGTCTTGTGTGGGTAGCCATGCTCTGATGGTTAAGGTTGGGAACCCCAGCTGTGGCCTCCTTTGCTTTGGTGGCAGTTTTCAATGCCACATGCTGTGGGGACATGTAAATCACTACTGTTGCTAGGTCTCGCTGCCTTTGCTTGTGAACTTGCTGTATTCTTGTGAATTAACTCCTGTCCCTGTTGGCCAGGTTGATGTTCAGAAAATGATCTGAACTGATTATCAAAAAGGGGTAGTTTTTAAACCGAGTGGCTGTATGACAAGTATTTTTCAAAGACTTATCAGCCTTCATAGGACCTCTGAAGGAGCCTGTGACTTCCTCAGTATAATTTTAAAAATAATGCTCTGTGTCTTACTTATCTTAGATAACTGCTGCTGATCTTAAATTAGGTTCCCTAGAAGCAGACTCTGAGACCAGGAGTTGGCTGCTGAAGGATTTTGGGGGTGAGCTCTCAGGAGACACCTGTAAAGAAGGAACAAGGCAAGGCTGGGCAGAGGAGAAGCTGACTGGCAAATGTGGTTGCGTCTGAGGTCCAAGCCACTTCTATGGGGAGCACTGGATGGTTCTTCAGAGCTGTCCCCATTTGAGCAAGGGGCTAGACCTTTGTATGCCTACATTAGCTAGTTGTTGGCAACTGGCCACCCTTTCTGGGGCTATCACTTTGAGTGAGGCTGTGTCCTGCAGCTGGCTGAGGACCTTCCTTGTGAACCATCAGCAGCTGGGAATGGGTGCACTGGCCCTAAAAAGGAAGTCTCAGTGGAGCAGTATAGTGTCTACTTCTTGAAAGAAGAATCTAACTTCTTGAAAAAGAAAAAAACAGTGGCTAGCACCAAACGCTCAGCATATGGCAAGTCCTTGTATATGGAAAGTTAGAAGGTTTGGATCCCTTAGCAAAACTGAAGGAAGAGATTATAACCCCTTATTGAACTATTAAATAAACAGATCTCCAGCTTCTTGGAAGTTTATGAGATCCTTGGATAATATTTATACCTGATTATGGTGCAACAGGGCTTAGCTTCTATATTTGTGAAATGGCTGACCCATAATTAAATAATTTCCTTGAGCATGAATTACTGCATGTTCAGAATATTCATCCTATGTGAATATAAATGCTGTTGAATGGATGGCCATAACAAAAGGCAAGCGAGTGAGGCATGCAAACTCAGACTTAGAACCTTCCGGGGGACCCTGGGGATGGAGGGCAAATATAGAAGATATAGCTTTGGTTCCTGAATCACCTTATGTGATATCTTAGTCATGGTTGAGGATAATGATTTAGGAGTTAAATTGCCAAAGGATAAGTCAATATGCTTTGCGGGGGTAAATAAAAGAATCAATTTTCTGGCATTTCCAAAAGCCGGTTGCAGTGAACAAATGTCTAAAACTGGCATGGTTCATTGTATAAGTGGGATGAGTAGACAAGGCCAAAGTTATACCTAATCTCTTTCCCAACTGCAGATTAAGTCATATCTGCAAAAGGCAACATGGTTTTTCTTCTGCATTTTCTACCTTCTAGTAAGTGAAGGAGTCAATGGGTTGTGCTCCCCGTCGTCTCAGTGGTTTGAGTGTATTGTGGGGACTGGAGGTGGGGAAGCCTGATGACTTCGTCGTGGTGCAGAGCAAAGATGATTGGGGGTATGTATTCTGACCATGGACTTGGCTTCCCAGTGAGCCCTCTGGACTCCGTGTATTCTTTGCCTTGATCTGCATTGCCACCTGGAAGCTCCATAATGTCAAGTCCTGGAAAATATTACTAACCTGTTTCCATTATGGGTGGAGTGGAAACGTAAGTAGGTCAGTGTTCCTTATTCAGAAACTGAACAGAGTCAAGCTGCCATGGTGACAGGTTCTGTATAAAAACACCCATCTCTGAACCTCTTGGAGAGATATGATGATTTGGTCATTGAATGTGAAGAGGATATCTGCCAGCTGGTTTATTGGATTGGCTAGAAATAGGAGATGCAGAAACTAAAAAGCTCTCAAGGTGTCGTCAGATGAGAAGGAAATTAATGTAGCATAGTGATTCTGCTGTAAAGGCTAAAGGTGAGACTCTTGAATATGTGCACTGTTTTCTTCCACAGCCCTTGACTTGGATGATCTTTCTCAGTGTGATCTCATGAGTGCTTGGATGATATGATAATACAAGGACCAGAATGTTTTAACTTTGTGCACGTCTTCCTCTGACTTCTCCATCTTTCTAACATGCCTGCACATGTGCCTTTATCATTGGCATTCTGGAGTTAGGGACATGACCTTTTCTACAGTCTGGATGAGGAATCTCCAACTATGACTTCTCATTGTGACTCACGTCTGCAAAGAATGACTAAACAAGAGTTTCTTGGCCAGGAAGTGTGTACTATGCAGAGAGAAATAATTGTTGTTGGGAAAGAAACTTTTGAAGAACCATAATTTAAAAAAAAAAAAAAAAAAAAAGAAGAATGAAGGAAGTCTATCAAGAAAAGGAAGAACCGGAAGTGATCTGCAGGGTGTTGCCTGGAGATATAGGAAATAAATCAAGGAATGAGAAAAGATAAAATAAAAAACATTGCCGGTCAGGACTGGCTGGGATCCTAGGAAAGTGAGAGCTCCAACAGGGCTTGGAAAGCCACTGAAGCACTCACTCACGCACACGTAACTGCCCCGCCCTCTCCCCTTCTATGGCCCCCATTCACCTGGTGTAGAAGGGTCTGACACGCTCACCAGGGAGGATGCTATTTGGCTGTTTTGAAGGTGAGATATTGAAGCGTGGGAGAGCTTTGCCTCTTTCGTAAGCTGATGTTGCGTAACCTCCCTGAGAGCCAGGACATAGTGGTGAAGGACACAGGCTGTGGAGCCAGGCAGATAGGGTGTGACTTAAATGCTGGACCTCAGAAAAGTGGCTTATTGTGAAGGGTTTAATGGAGCATAATGAAGTAAGTGTTCAAAACTGTTGTTATTATAGGCCAAGAGTTATAACTAAATTTGTAAAAAGCACCTTCTTATACTCTCAGGCCAACTTTGAACCTGAGTTCAGCTTCAACAGGGAGCTGGACTCTATCAATGGCCCCATGGGGGAGCTCGGCAGTAATCCAAGGCTATGGGTGGGGTGTTTGAAGCAGCTGCAGGTCCTCGCAAAGGGCTCTGGGTACCCATACATTGTCCTTATGGAGTTTCTGTACTTAAAGCCCCTGATTTTTTAAATGAGCTGCTCTAGCTGGGATGTCTGCACTCATACATGTTAACCTAGAATGGATTCAGGAACTGTTTTAACGTTTACATGGATAATGGGTTGCTTTGTTAAGTCATATATAAATTTTTACTCGGCTCCTAACCATTTCCTGTACACAAGACACTGGACTCATAGGAGTGCAAAATGCAACGGTATTAGGGGATGGTATGGATATGTTATTTGTGCTTTATGACAACTCAGAATTAGATAACATTACCAGTTTTACAGAGATTAAATAATTTGCCCAAGAAAGATCAAACAGAGATTATACTTACTACATGGACTTTAAGCCACGATGAATTGTAAGACACGTTCCAATATCGGAGATGTTAAATTAACCTTAAAATTAACAAAATGTGATAAGTCACAGAGCCTCGGCTCTACCCCATACCTGGCTGATTTCAAAGTTTGTGGTTTTTTCCCTCATCACATAGAAGGGCTTACAATCCTGTCTAACTAGTGAACATAAAACAAGCACAAATAAGAGGACAATTAACATTTGTAAGACTTGAAAGGGCGGCATTAATAGTAACAATAATAGTCGGTGTTTACCACCCACTTACTTTGTGGCAGTGCTTTCATGTGCTTTGTTTTTAATTGTTACAACTACTCGGGGGTGGGCACTACTTTTATATTCTCTTTTTTTTATAAATGTGAAGACTGAGATAGGTACTCTTATTCCCATCTTCAAATGAGAAAACTGACACAAAGACTAGTTATGTGACCTTGGGAAATTTTCTCCAAGGTCACATAGCTAGTATTAAAAGTCAGTTTGCACCATGGTAGTTAAGAGTTCATTTATAATCATGATAGACCTGGTTTGGGTTCCAGAGGAGTGTGATCTGATAGACAGGTGCTCAGTGCTCCAGGAGCATCTAACCCCTCCTTGTGGGGGTCTGGAGGGACTCCCAAAGTGGACGGCACCTAAACTGAAAAGGCAGTGTCCATCTCCATTGCAAGCCATTGTGCTGCTAAAAATAATCATGGTTGCCCTATGTTACTGATCTCCACTACTAATATGGAGGTCTAAACCTGGCATTAGCTACTAGGAACTGGCTTTGTTTATAATTTACATCCTTTCCACTTCCCAAGAGCAACAGAAGAAGTTTAAAAGGAACATTGTAAATTAGACAGTTGCTGAGAATCAGGATGATGGCTACATAAAAGGTCTTGGAAATCCAAAAAAATAGAACAAAATTATTATTTGATGTCCCATTGTGTAATGTAAGTCCCTGCAGATGAACAGCTAGGTATTCTTCCTACAACTTTTATGCTGTGGCGTGCAGTCTCAGATGCTGGGAGAGTTCACACGCTGGCCAGCCAAAGTCTCTGTCACAACTCCATCACTTGGCTTTTCATGTTCCTCTTAATTCTTTTTACAGAATTAATGATTTTTATTTTGAGTTAATATATTGCTGAAGGATGTGAAGATTGTGTGTCAAGCTGCCATCTTGAAATAAAACAGTATTTACAAATGGATAGATATCCTGTCATTAAAAATAAATTTTGACACACTGTGGTTCATAAGGAGACCCATATTAGAAGACACTGAAAGAGACTTCAGAACATCGAATCATAATTGCTGAGTAGCAGATTGCGTTCCAGGTCTGTGTCTGCCCCCTCAAGAACATCTGACTCCCAGTTTCCTAATCTTTAAAACAAGGAGGATGGGTTAGTTTTCCCAGATTTCTTGAGCTCTAAAATTTGTTCCACTCAAACATTTCTAATCAATTCCAACACAGAGTTTGTTCTAATTCATTAGGGTGCCTGCCTAACACCAAATGTTGAATTTGTTGGTCTCCGAGTTCTGTTGTCAATGAATTGAAATGGGTGTTATATTTTAAATTCTGATTGTCCACAGATCGCATGTCAAAGAGAATGTATTGTGGGCATTTCTCCTGCGTGTCTTTTGAATAGAGAAACTTAGTGTTAATGAAGAGAATTGAACCACTTATCAGTTTAGGGGTCAAGAAGTCTTTTGGCTGCAATAATCCGTAACAGTTGACCCCAGAGCCACCGTCCAGCCAAGTTGTCCTGAACTGAAGTCAGGAATGCTGACACTGGATCAAAGGACAACTGTTTTGGTTACTTTGAGAGAGGTCCTGCTGCAATGGAACTTTGAGGGTGGGACTAAGGAACAGGCAGGGCTGAGGATGGGAGAGAAAAATTGTATTCACTCTTATGTACCAGAGGAGGAATTCTAGTTTGGATTCCAAATCCATGTTTCTCAGGGAAAAGGGCTCTTCTTTTTTCCTCTGGTTCAAGACCATCTGATAACTCTGAACTTAACCCCTTTGATAACTCTGAACTTAAGTTAAAGAAAACATTATTCAATGATACTTGTTAAAGTATGGGAACAAAGACTTTATTCAGGATCATTGCCACAGGGCTTTGCAGTGGGGGAGAGAGATTGGGTTCAACTCTGAATCTTGCATAGGCAAGTGGGCATTTATAGCCAAGGAGCTGGGTGGGAGTCAGTGGATGGAAAAATACCTAGAGGAAATGTCGGGGTAAGGGGGATTCTGGCTAAACTAACCTAACGGGATTCTTGCTGAAGATAGGCAAGAGTGATCAGACACCCGGGGGATGGTGGAGGATGTGGAAACCGATCAGATATTGAGAGTGGGCGGTTCTTGCTAAACTGACTTAGCAGGGTTCTTTGCTAAACTTGGATTTTACAAGGAAGTGCACGCAGGGCCTAGGAGAAGATTTATGAGCCTGACTAAAGTTTGGCCAAGAAAAGAATCTTTGGCACATAACTCATTTGATAACTGAACTTAACTCATTGCCAGATGACCCCAGACAAAGCCTAGTCTGGGGATAGAGGGTGATTGAAAATAAAGACGAACTCAAGCTTAGGATGACATGAAGAGAGTGAAACTACAAGTCTGATCTGTCCTGCAGGCCCTCAACAATGCCATCTCTGTCACCACTCAGTCCAGCTGGGCTGGGGATGGTGCTCACCCTCACTCTGGATGAATGCTGTTTTGTGCCTTGCTGTGTTTGTTCTTCTGCAGCCCTTTCTGGCTTACCGATAGGTTGTCCCTGCCCTGCAGAAGCCAAGAGTGCCCAGTGAAGCTTTCTCTGTGGATGGGACTAATACACACCATGACATGTGTTGGGAAAGTCCCTGCTGCTGGACGAGTTCTTCAGTAGCTTTGAAGTTATGTGGCTGACCCTGTAGGAGTAATTGATTTCTTGTGAATGATGACCTGTGAATTAAATAGGAAGCAATTCTTGTCTACAAGAAAAATTTTTTTTTACTTTAAGTTCTGGGGTACATGTGAAGATCTTGCAGGATCATTGCACAGGTATACACATGCCATGATGGTTTGCTGCCTCCATCCCCCGTCACCTACATTAGGTGTTTCTCCTAATGTTATCCTTCCCCAATCTCTCCAACCCCTGCTATCCTTCCCCAAGCCCCGCACCCCCCAACAGACCCCAGTGTGTAATGTTCCCCTCCCTGTGTCCTTGTGTTCTCTTTGTTCAACACCCACTTAGGAGGGAGAACATAGAGTGCTGGTTTTCCGTTCTTGTGTCACTTTATGGAGAATGATGGTTTCCAGATTCATCCAGTCCCTGCAAAGATCATGAACTCATCCTTTTTTATGGCTGTATAGTATAAGTGATATATATGTGCTGCATTTTCTATATCCAGTCTATCATTGGTGGGCATTTGGGTTGGTTC
>CAUYLG010068993.1:0-62445 GCA_963573385.1 Cacajao melanocephalus | reverse complement strand
CATTAAAAAATCTGGAGACAACAGATGCTGGAGAGGATGTAGAAAAATAGGAACACTTTCACACTGTTGGTGAGAGGGTAAATTAGTTCAACCATTGTGGAAGACAGTGTGGCGATTCCTCAAGGATCTAGAAATAGAAATACCATTTCACCCAGCAATCCCATTACTGGGTATATACTCAAAGGATTCTAAATCGATCTGTTATAAAAACACAGGGTCTTTTTTTTTTTTAAATTTAAAAAAGAATGTTGTAGAGACAGGATCTCACTATGTTGCCCAGGCTTGTCTCAAACTCCTAGGCTCAAGTGATTCGCCCACCTTTGCCTCCCAAAGTGTTGAAATTACAGGTGTGAGCCACCACGCCCAGCCTGATCAAGGTCTTGAGAGGGTGAATTTTTTCAGCTGAAGAGGGAGCTAGGAGCAGGGGATATTCTAAAATTACAAGCAGAATAGTCCAAAGCTTCGAGGCACAAAAGAATGCATGTTCAGGAACATTGAAAGGTCATGGTGGCTGGATAGATTGTAGCAAGAGCTTCAAGACACTCCCCATTAACACTTAGAATGTAAGGTTTATCTTTCAAAATCTAATTGCATTTGGATCAAGCTCCTGTGCACCAAGGGTGGTAAGAAGTTTAATGTCATTTTCTTCTTTGCAGCTCTCTCCCTCGGATTGAGTCAGAACCCAGGGCCTAGGAAAGATGGGGAAGAAGAATGGTGCTGGTGACACCCTTCTCTGTAGTGATCACTAATTCTTGTCCAGGCCCGTATGGTCCATTTGAAGGGGATGTCTCTGCTGGGAGTCGTGCTGGTTCCTCTATGTCAAGCACTGCTGCAGAGACTATCATCAAGGGTTTTGTTAACTTCTCCCCCGAGTGCAAGGAGAATCCAGATCTTTGGAACAAAATGTCTGGTTTCTTTTTTTGGTGGGGTAGGGCTCACGGTAGAGGGAAAAAGTGAATTCATTTTTTTTTGTTGGTAATTTCACAGCAGTAAGAATCAAGATAAGAATTAATGACCCCATAGCCGTCCTGCTACTATAGGAGTAGAAATCAGCTACGGCCCACTCCCTCACAGAGTGATCTGGGGAGTCAAGGTGAAAGGGCTGAATTTCTTCCTGCTCATGTCAAGTGGCTTCCTGAGGCCTGGTGTAGAACGGCAGAGCTAGGCAGGCCCTGACCAGTGGCTCCATGTCTTCTGCAGGTGTGGCAGTGTGGCGGAAGCGTGGAGGTCCTGCCCTGCTCACGGATCGCCCACATTGAGCGAGCCCACAAGCCCTACACAGAGGACCTCACTGCCCATGTCCGCAGGAACGCTCTCAGGGTGGCTGAAGTCTGGATGGATGAATTTAAAAGCCACGTCTACATGGCATGGAACATACCCCAGGAGGTAGGGATCTTCTGGGGAAAATGAGTTTCTGGTGGGAATGAGTTTCTCGGGAATTGGTGGAAAAACAAAACAAAATATGGACCGAACCCTTCTTTCTGTGGGCCAGCCACAGTCCTGTTTGCCATGTGGGAATGGACTCTCAACCCCAAAACATAGTATATGCTGAAAAAAAGGGGCCGTGAGGCTCTAAGCCATTTCTTATCACCTTGGACTACTGGGTTGAGAAAACCCAACAGATGCCAGTCACACGATTCCAACCCACGTGCCAGCCTGTCTGCCTGTGTTGCATTCTGCGTGAGACAGAGCTATCAGAGCTATTGACTACACGACCTTATTCTTTCCTCCCAGGGCCAAGGCAGTCCCCTTTGGAGTCCTTTAGGAAGCCTCTAGTGGAGAAATGATTGATGTTCACTCAAAGTTTCCATATGAAGGCCCTGTCACCTAAACTCTACACCAAGCTAATGTTACTCTGGTTAAATGATTGAGAAAGTAGACTGGGCCATGGGTGGGAGCTTTTAGCCTGCCTCCTGGCCACACCACCACCACAGGAGTGAGGGACTTGAGTTGGGTTGCATATTCCCACAATCAGTGAGGTTTCAGCAGTTGGGAGCAAGAATGAGGAGCGGAGAAATATCAGCCAGAATGCAGCCAACCCTAATGAAGCAGTCCTGGATTGTGTTTCTGACAGTATGAGTGTTTCTGGAGAACTGCAGTGCCTTCTGGACTCATCGTCAGGATTGAATCACAGTATTCTGCATGGGGCGCCAAGCCCTGTGGTAGGTGTCCTCTGATGGCAAAATGTTAGAACACTTGGAACCTCCCCAGGAGCTCATCAGTGAGGCATTGCAGGCTCTGCTTAGGACTGGTGAGTGAGCATACTCTCACTGCCTTCTCTCTGTACCCCAGAGCTGCAAACCTTCTAGTCCTCCCCACTTGCAGCTGACAGGTATTGAAATGCCCAGCCACCCAATGAATGGTAGAGAATTGAGTGAGTGAAAATAATTGAAAAATGATGAAATCCGGGGTCTGTCTGTGACTCCTCAAGGCAGGTAGTTCAAAGCAAATCATATGGTTAGGGGGAAGTGAACACAAAACAAACAAGAGGTGGAATTGCCCAGGATAAAGTCTTAGGTGGAGAGGAAAAGGGTCAGTGTGTTTCCTAAAACAATTCTGTTGCCTCTTCTGTTCCCTGTGTCCAAATGTCCTGTTTTTCCCTCTCATTAAACTTGTACAGAGAGTCAATACTTCATCTCTCAATCCTTCTCCCAAGCTATGTCCTGATACTTCATCAAGACTGCTTTGTCAAGGTCAACATAGGCCTCCCAACTGCCTAATTTAATGGACATTTTAAAGTCTTTAACCTATAGGATTCCACCTTTCCTTGAATCTCTGTAGTTTCTTGGGTCCATGATTTCATACCCTGGAATCTCATCTCTCCCTGATTATTCCTAACTCCTCAAGGGCTCCTCTTACCTTCACTGGGTGCTTACATGCCCCTGGGGGATCTACCCTTGGCCGACTGCTCTCATTATTCCCCATCTCCTTGGGTAACCTCATCTACTCTTGTATTTGACTCCCACCTGTATGCTGCCTCCCTAATTAATATCTCTAATTAATATCCCTAATTAATATCACTTTCAGACACACATCTCCAACTGCCAGCTGGACATCTCCTCCTGGCTGTTCCCACAGGCACTCAGACTGAATCTGACCAGCCGAGCCCACCTTCTTCCTCCAGATCTGCTCCTGTTCTCGTTCTGTCTCAGTTCATCTGCCAGACACATGAGTGTGAAACTGACATCATCCTTCAATGTTCTTCTCTCTCAATGTCCCAGTCAATCACAAGCCCTCCTTCCCACCCCGACCTCCTCTCATGTCTGCATTCAGGCCCTGTTTTTTTCTCTGCCACAAGCTTCAACCGGTTTTCCTGGCTCAAGTCTTTTCTCCTTCAAATTTATCCTTGACACTGCCCAAAGTTATCTTTAAAACACTTACAACACTCATGCCATTGCCCGCTTAAAATCTTCAAATGAGGCCAGGCACTGTGGCTCATACCTGTAATCTCAGCACTTTGGGAGGATGAGGCTGGTGGATCACTTGAGGCCAGGAGTTCAAGACCAGCCTGGCCAATATGGTGAAACCCCATGTCTACTAAAAATACAAAAATTAGCCGGTATGGTGGTGGCACGTGCCTGTAGTCCCAACTACTCAGGAGGCTGAGGCAGAGGTTGCAGTGAGCTGAGATCATGCCACTGTACTCCAGCCTGGGCAACAGAGTGAGACTCTGTCTCAAAAAAAAAAAAAAAAAAAAACCTAAATGACTCCTGTTATGTACAAAATCAAGCCCAAAGGCCAGTGTTTGGCACAGCATTGGAGGTTCCCATGCTTTCTCCTCTGCCTATATTTTAACCCCACTGCTGCCACTCCCTGTTTTGAAGTCTGCACAGTGGACCATGGGAACTGCCTGTCACACACCGTCCATGCCATGCTGTTTCTCACGACTTGGTGCTTGCTCATCCTGCTTGGAGTTCCCTACCCTCTACCTCTTCCTGTGTGCCCAACCCTACCAAATCTTCCCCATCCTTTAAGCCTCAGCTCCAGGAGTCCCCCCTCTAGAAAACCAGCTGCAACTAGAGAAAGAGCTCCCCCTCCTATACCTATCTCTGTTATTACATGACCAGCCTATGAAAGAGTGTTCTGTTGTCTAAAACTCTCCCTCTCATTAGAACAGTGGCTTTCAAATCTGGCTGAACTTCAAAATGACCTGGGTTCCACCCCCACAGATTACCGCTTAATTGGTTTGGTAGGGACCCCGAGATCTGTTTTTTGGAAAGTTCTTCAGAACCGCTGAGAACCACTGCAATACACCACGGGCTCTCTCAGGACAGACTGCGTTACTTATTTTTGTGTTATTATACCTAGCACAAGGCAGGGCACATGGTAAGAGCTCGGTGAGGCCTTCTAACGCTTGTTAATGAAAGAGTCTGCTGGCAGTGTGCGTAATCCCTCTCTCCCTTGGTCAGTGACTCCAAAAAGCAGATCTTCAGACCAGTTACATCAGAATCACTTGGAGAACTTTTAAAAAAATACTTCTCTGGGTCTCATCCTCAGAGACGATTTGAGCGGTAGGTGTGGGAATTTATAAAAAGCCCTTTAAACTATCATCTGATAGTTTAGGTTGACCAGGTTTGGGTAACACCCATTTAGCTAGTTCTTCTCATTTTTCCAAACTCACCTTAAGTGTTGCTTACTCCAGGAAGCCTTCCTTGATTGCTTACCTCCTCCTTTGCCCCCAGTCCTGGCCTCCCTGCAATGTAAGAAGAATAAGGCCCCTATTCTATTCTCTCTTTCACTTTCTCTTCTCTTCCATGCCTCACCCTTGTTCACAAAGAATATGTTTACTTGTCTGAAACTCCCAGACTCTCCTTTCAGGCCGAGAGTGTGACTTATTCCTATCTGTACACAGTGTTTAGGACAATATCTGACACATAATAAATAGGTGCTTGGTAAAGGTGAGTTGGAAAAGAAGAGGGAGGATGCATGAATGCTACCTGCTCTACACAGTTTCCCTGGGAGGTTTACCAGCTGCCCCTGAGATGGTGACGCCCCAATCCCTTTTCCTCAGCTGCAAGCACATCTGTTCCCAGTTTACTTAACCTTTCATCTACAGCATCCCAGCTGCAAATACGGAGCTGGAGCCCTTCAACCCTGCCCAGGTGGCTGCTTTGAGAATTAAATAAGTTAATACATGTAAAGACTTTGATCAGTGCTTGGCACACAGGAAACGCTAGATAAGTGTTAAGTCTTGCTGGTGATGTGACTGTTTATGCCCTGTACATTCCTTCCACAGCTTTAAAATGCTCATGCTGGGCAGACATCCTCTGCTGGTTGCCTTCTAAGCAGAGGCCTCCTCGGAGCTGTGTGCTAAGCAGAACTGGCCCTTACCTGCTCCCTGAGGATGTCCAGTCCCCAGCTTTCGAAAGGCCGAAGAGCCTCCACCTCTTGCTTCTTGCTGCTATAATTGAACATCAGTTTGTTTGTCAATAAACAGAAAGTCAGTCTGCAGCAAAGCATCAATATTTTCTCAAGCAGGGTTCAGGAGCTCTAGACTACTTCTCTTGCCCAAAGACAGGCTGAGTGCCAGGGATGGCTTGTGGTGTGCTTCATAATGGCATTCCTTTAAGTCTGGCTATGAGGAATTTTGTGACTATATGACTGCAATACTGGGGACATTTTTATGTGGCTAAGTTCATATATTTGTTTCCTAGGGCTATGGTAACAAGTTACTATGAACTTGGTGGCTTCACACAATAGAACTGTATCCTCTCTCAGTTCTGGAAGCCAGAAGTCTAATGCCCAGGTGCCAGCAGAGCTGTGCTTCCTCCGGCGTTTTGAGGGAGAGTCCTCCCTTGCCTCGGCCAGCTTCTGGTAGCCCTGGGCTGTCCCAGGTTATGAACATGTCACTTTAGTCTCAGCTTCTGTCTTCACATGGCCTTCTCCTCTTTGTCTCTATGTGTGTCCAGACCTCTTTTTTCCTCTTATAAAGATATCAGTCATTTTAGTCATATGCGGTTATAATTTAGGCAAACCCTAAATGCAGGATGATTTCATTGGAGATCGTGAATTAATTATATCTGCAAAGACCCTTGTTACACATAAAGTCCCATTCAGAGGTTCTGGGTAGACATGAATTTTAGAGGAGGCCACCATTCAACTCACTATACCAAGTATTGGGGAAAAGAGGAAGATGCATTTATTGTTTTCTAATAAAGGCCAAGGTGATCTTCTCTGAGAAGGTTTACTTTCTTCTCAATGGATGCCCCCTGCTCTGAAGATGGGTCTGATACAGTTTTTAGTAAACATACAGTGCAGACATGCTGAACTATTAAAACAGAAAAGGCAAAAGTCAACTAATACACAGGAAGGGAAAGGGGACTTGATATTCAGAAAGATAAGCTGAACAAAGGGCTAGATCTTGTGCTTCCTAGCAGGAGATGGCCACCTGGTGGATAATATCTCTCTCATCTTTTACTCAATTACGTGGAGGGAGGCAAACTTTGCCCTGTTCCTAAGTGCAGAAAGGAACTTTTCCTGTGGGAACCCAGAAGTTTAGGAAAACACTGAGGCCTTTGTGAGACAGGTTCTTCTAGTGGCTCCCTCTAAAACTGAGTCACAGTGTTAAATGCAATCACATAAAGGCAATTATAACATGAAGGGAGAAGGAATGAACAGGTCCCGGACACAGTTTTCTGATACAAGAATACAATACAGTGGAGAGTAAAGGGTTAATACTTAATGAATGCCCTGGGGTCAGGTTGGAAGATAGATTACATCTATTACCAGTTCCTGTGTTCACCACTTCTTAAATATTTTCTCGACTCAGCAATGTAGCTTGTGCTCAGTGATCGGCCTAGGGGCACAGAGGTAAGTCTGACCTTAAGGAGCTGGAGTCCCGCAGAGAAAGGCTCAGATAACAGTTGCAGGGAGGGCTCTGGGCAGGAGCCTGTGGCAGACAAGTCATGGATGAGGCCATTAAGAAGTACTAGGAAGCCGAAATTGTTTCTCGTGATTCTAGAACTTTAACCTTCAGGCTATAGCAGGTTCAAATTTTTATATTGCCTGAAGTCTTGTTGGCAAAAATGAATCTATCTCTTCTATGTCTAAATTGTGTTTTTATTCAAGCCCACATTATCTGATGTGAAAAATATGCTCTGTTCGTGTCCAGATAAATGCAGACATTTTTGTGATCTTTCTCAGATATTTTAGACATAATCTGCCCAATCTCAGTAACTCGATCCCTGGAGTTGATGTTTGAACCAGGGGATTCCCGCAGACAGCATATGGACCACAGTGCTGGTGAGAAAGAGAGCTTCACTCTTCATCTGCCTCCACTCTGGGCTGGCATCTTATGAGATACCACATGCCCCATCTGGTCCCTGGCCTTCATCCCTGCCACGGTATCATCCTCTGAAACGCACTGGGTCTTCATCAGATCCCCAGTGGATGGACCCCTCAGCAGCCTCTGCTTTTGCATTGCTTTTTCTCAGCCTGTTCTGTGCCCCATTCAACAGCTGGCGTGCAGGCCCAGGAATTCTTAGTGCTGCCCAACTCTGCTCTACAAGCAATGTGGAGGGGAAGGGCTTATCTATCCTTCTCACTCCTGGACACATTCATGTCTCACTTCTGCTCTCTGGCTGCTGTACCATAGTGGCTCAGGGGCCGTCTCTCTGATGCTCCTGAGAAATGAGGGACACAAGTACTCTGGACGCCAAGACTCCCAGGCTTAAAGAGAGTCTGCTTCTCCTGCAAGGACTTGGTCCGAGGAGGCAGAAGGACGGGATCTTCCAAACACTTAGAGTAACATTAAAAGCACAAACTCTAGACCCAGGTTATTGGGTTCAATTCTCAGCTCCACCATTTATTAGTTGTGGGGCCTTGGGCAAGTTACCAGAGAGGCTACTGAACCTCTCTTTGTCTCAACTCCTCATCCATAAAGGAGGATTGTGTAGTGCTACTTTGTAGGTATGAATGGGCAAAATACATACATATAAATAAAAGTAACTATATATATATATATATATATATATGTGCCTCTCCAACCAAGGGGAGGATGCATATATATATATGCCTGTCTTATTCAGAATACAGCCTAGCACTTTGGAAGTGTTGTTTAAGCCTTAGCGCTTATGATTCTTAGGAATAATATTAGAATTAGCATTATTTCATCTCAGTGCTTTTTCCTTCCCCTGTCTCTCACCCTAAAGCTCAGAATCTCTCCTCTTGCCTCTTTTGAGGTAGGGAAAAGTTTTATTCAGATGGCTTCTTCCCATTCCTTTCATCTACATGCAGACTGTAGCTTTTTTTCCCTTTAATCAAAGGATTCAGCATCTTTATTTTCAATGGCCTTTGATGACAATGGCCAGCAATGCTGACCTCATGGTTCATAGTCTAAGTGCAGATGGTTATGGGGTTAAGGTGCCCACGGGGAAATGCAAGAGTTAATGTGCCACATGGTCCCTTCCCCAGTCTCTAGGAATCTTGGTTGGGGGCACAAGGTCATGCCAAAGTAAGAGTTTGTGGAGAAGCTACAACCTAGGAGTGGCTTCATCTCTGGTTCCCTGTCCCTGTGCAGGACTCAGGAATTGACATTGGGGACATCACCGCAAGGAAGGCTCTGAGGAAACAGCTGCAGTGCAAGACCTTCCGGTGGTACCTGGTCAGCGTGTACCCGGAGATGAGGATGTACTCTGACATCATTGCCTATGGAGTGGTAAGGAGCTGGCCTCCTCCGGGTTTCATTCAGACACAGACAGAAAGCAAGACCAGAAAGAGGCATAGGGAAGAAAGGGAGAAGGGGGAAGGAGCCTCTCAGCTGCTCACGTGAAGACCTGCCGTAGGCCTGGGGACCCGGTGCTGGGTTCTGCACCTGTAAGACAGCCTTTACTTCTACAGCTCAAACCCCTCCAGTCCCTTGAGAGAGGTACTTGTCTCTCCTTTATAGTCCTAAGCAATTCAGCTCTGGCCCCATACCTGCATATTCTGCTTAATAAAACACACAGTAAAGCAGTTAGCTTAAGACTGAAAGGGAAGGTAACAAACACCTGCTGTTCTCCCAGCTGGGGAGCCTGAGGGTCTATGAGCCACCTGTGTGCCTCTCCAACCAAGGGGAGGATGCCTTCCATTTGCACCCAGAGCCTCCCTGAAAAGAGTTCTGAGAAACAGAGGCAACTCGTGTTTATTGTATTTGCTGTATTTTTAGTACTGCTTGTTGATGGGCACATAGCAGCTCTCTCTGATGGGAGGGAGTGAGGTGGAGGGGGCAGAGCATGGGGTTTGGAGTCAGACAGACCTGGTTCAAATCTTAACCAGGCTGCTTCCCAGTTAAGTGTCTTAACGTCATGGGCCTCAGTTTCTTCATCTGTTAAATGGGGTAATTCAGTACTATCCTCACAGAGTAAAAGAAAATCTAAGATTTGTAGATATGTAACCTTAGACAGAAATGTATTTTCTGTCTAAGGTTAAAATACTTTGAATATGATAAACTCTCCCATTTTCTCAATATTCCCTAGACCATACAAGTCAAATGCCCTAAGGTATTTTAACTGGTATTTTGTCTGATTTTTAGCTTCTTGCCTGACTTTTGCTGACTTACAGTCTGAACACATAAAGTTTTGCCATGACAAGCCCCCAAGACTACTCTGTAGGATTAGTTCTATTATCTCCATGTCACAGGTGGGAAAACAGAGTCAAAAAGTGATTTTCACAAGCTCACATAATCAGCAGTGAAACCAAGTCTAAAAAAGCAGCTTCCAGTATCACTCTAGTTCCTCCCTTTGGAGGGTGTCCCCTCATACCTTTTGGGATATCTCAGGATGAAAACGTGAAGAAAGAACTGAGGCCTCTTCTTTTGATGCCCTGTAGTTGGAGCTGAGTTCAAGACCTGCCCCAGATGGGAATGTAGTGACAAGATAGCTGCCTATGACTGGGAAGAATCTGCTGTGAGATTGGGCTCGGTGCTCCCTATCGGCCCCCCGAATCTTATATACATCCTAGGATTCTAAAGCAGACAGAGCTGGACTCCTAGACCCACCCCCTCTACCCCCAGGATCTCTTGTCCAGGAGGCCAGCTTGTAGGAGACAGTCTTATCCTCCCACGAGTGTCCCCATGGCATGGTTGACATATCCCAAGAGAACCGTGCAGTAACCTCTTGCCTCCTGACTTCTCAGGCTGGTGCAATTCACACGTCAGCAAACACCTCAGCCAGTGCTGCTGAGGTAGTACCTGAGTCTCCAGATCCTGTGGTCACAATGGAAACACATTGCACTATAAGGTGCCCATCTGTCCCTTCCACCTCCCCAGAACCATCCTGAGGATACAGCTGCCTTGGATGTCCCATACGCCACCCATAGCCAGCTATGTATGCTGCCTGGCCATGGTTGAACCCAATCCTAAAAGGAGAATCATGCAGCTGTGGCTCCAGAGAAACTATTGGCCCCAAGCCTCCGTGAACCAGGGCAAACTTCTGGATTCGTGTTCTCAGCAGGCTGTCAGCTGTGGCTGAGCAGAATTAGCCAAACTTACCCAGAGAGGCAGGAGATGCAGTAACAATAGGGGTGTGTACATGTGGCCACTGCAATTCTGGGTCTTGGCCAAAGGCATTCTCATCCTCCAAGCAAAAGCATCTCATCTTATACACATGTGCAACAGGTTTACCCTGTAGCCCCTCCATCCCACCCCCAGCAACATTTAATTTGTCCAATGGTAAGTGGCAGATACAGGGTTGTGATCTAATATGTCTCAGTCCAGAGCTGGGCCTGTTTCTACTGTCACGCTGAAAGCCATTCCCTTGTCATCCCAAAGAGCTGAGCTATGTTAGCCATCCCTGTGGCTGGCAGAGGGCTCTGACCCCCTGCACATTCATCAGCCCGCCACTGCTCGGGGCCCAGCCAACCTCACTCCCTCCTGCCTCCTCCACAGGCCAAGCTTCTACACAAGCAGAGACATGCCTGTTTGTCAAAGAGCATAATGAACTCTTAATGGGGGCAACTGGCTGAAGATGGGCAAAGCGGGATGCAGCCACAATAACAAGAGTATTTACTGGGTCTGAATCATTCTTCCTGGTAATTATTTTTATTCCAACATGAAGAGACCAGATGTCTTTTCAGGAGCATAATTTCCTTTTTCTTTTTCGATTCCAACGCATGCCCAAATGACATTGTTCAAGACAAATGACTTCTGGGACTCTGAGTCGAGCCAGTATCAAGTCTATAGCCCAGCCCATTAATCCACTAATGGGTCCCATTAATGACTCCTGCAGGCAGAAGGGCCTGTGGGCCCCATCATGTGGGCATAAGTTTCCCCTGGATCATTGAGCTCCATGTCCAGGAGCTGGGGTAGCATTGGATTAATCACAGCTCTGGTGCTGAGAGTAGAGATGGAGGGGCATCTGGAAACAGACATGCCTGGCTTTGGAATGTTAGCTTTGCCCCTTAATGGCTGTGTAAACTTGACAGTGTGCGAAACCTTAGTGGTCACAGTAATGCCATTTCATAGGGCATATTTTACAGTCTCAGGATTATGGCCATGTGCATGATGGAAACAACTTGGCTTTTGGAGTCTGACAGAGACCAGCTCTATCACTTGTCGACTATGATTCCCTTCATTTGGGAATGCCATTCATTTACTCATGTTTTTCATGCACTCACTCACTCACTCAACAGATGTTGACTGTCTCCCTTGTGCCTGGCCTGTCTGATATACCGAAAGACTGAGACCCAGTCTGAGGGCCAACAGGGGAGACAGGCAAGTGAAGAAAGAACAAGAATGCAACCTGCTAAGTGCTACCCTAAGAGAAATGGGGTGCTGGAGAAGCACAGGGCAGTGATCTCATGCCAGAATTGAGTCAGGAAAGGCTTCCAGAGTGGCAGATAAGCTGAGCACCAAGGAAAGGGGCAAAGAGAAGGCCAAGACCAAGGGCGACGTGGGGAAGTGTCCACACAGGCTGAATAGCACCGTGGGCAGCGAGGAGAGTGGAGCTGGTTACTATGCCACAGCTCCTTCGTCCCTGAAAGAGATCATATCTCTGGTCTGGTTAGTCATTTTGAGAATTAGGTGAGATACATATGGAAAGCACTTTACATGGTACCTGACACATAGATGCATTCCTAAAAGCTGGCTCCCGTGAATGGTGTTGAGGAAGGTTATAGCAGTAATAATAGCAACCAACAATTATTGCAGCATTTGTTATTTGCCAGGCCCTATGCTAAGCACTTGTAGATATTGTTTCACTTAATCCTCATAACACCCGTTTGAGGTAGGCACTATTATTATTCCTGTTTTAGAGAGAAGAAAACAAACAGGAGGGAGTTACATTGCTTTATTCAAGACCCCACAGCTGGAGCCAGGTTTCCATCCCACCCTGTTGCTTCCAGCGGCTTCAGTGGACTGCCTGCCTAAGGGCTGGGGGGTGCGGGGAGGAGGAAAGACACAGAACCAGGGAGGACTTTATCAAAACACACCCACCCTCTCACCCAAGTACCGGCATTAAGAACCCAAGGGAAAGCCAAGTCTACCATCAGGGCTGTCCAGGCCTTCCTCTGTGCAACAGCAGTTAACAGATTTTTCTAATGGGTTACAGTGCTTGGCTTTAGACATGATACTCACATCCTCATGGGCTGTAGGAAATGTGCAAAGTGTGTTTACGTATGCCCTTCCCACTAAGGCAAACCAAGGAGTTGGTTTGTAATGGAGGATTTGCTGCGGAAATGCTACTGTGGGCTCTGCCTGAGACACACGTTTGTGCGACATTTCTTCAGATCTGAATTGCAAGTTTGGGATTAAGGTGCTACCACCCAGCAGAGGAAAGGAAGCTCAAAAGAAAAGAATTCGACTCTGTTCCTTGTCCTCTGTTGGGAACAGGGTATGCATGGAGCACACGTGGGCCTCTGATTATCGGCTCTACCTCATGCCCCTTCATTGGCTTCATTTCAGTCCTGCCACAAACCATCAGGAGCACAAAGGCCCGGCTGCCGTCTCTGGCCTCCCCCTAGATAGATGGTCCCCCTGTGGCCTCTTGTCCTTGTCTTCCCTGGATTCTGATCTCCAGTTCCCTGTTCTAGGCAGAGTGCTTTGATTGCTTAGAAGAGAACCCCCATCGAGCCAGCTCAAGTTAAGGTTGGGGGGGTGAAGTTACCACAAACTCTTACAGGAGTAGGAGCTGGACATGGGCACTCCAGCTGAGAAGCCACTGAAGCCACCGCAGGTGCAGGGTGGTCCTGCTTGTCTCTCATTCTGTCTGCCTCGTGCATCATCACATCCTTGGTCACAACTGACTTTCTCTGCTTGCACATGGCCATGGCCGACAGACCCGCCATGCCCAGTGTAAACAACCTTGCAATTCTAGTGGCCACCACCCACAGAGCACAGTCCCCATGTCCTGTTTAGATTCATAAGACAGGATAAGAGAGTAATGAAATGCGGAGGAGAGAGAGGGAGAGAAAGAGAGTGATTAATTCTAAAGTGTGGGTCGATGCCCACCATGGTCCACTCAGTTGTGGCTGGTGAGCAGGGCCATGAGGACTATGGGCTGCCCTTTCCGAGGGCTGTAAGCAAGAAGGTGACATTGAATATCAGCTCTTTTACCCACATGTGTTCATTGCCAAGACTGGATCCATCCACCTGTAGGTAAGGGTCAGAGATGCCGCTCTCTTCTCCTGCTCCCACTCTGGTCCCCTCCTTTCTTATTCTGCCACCTGACCTCCCACTCTGAAAGACCCTAAGCAGGTGGGCCACCATGGGGTCTGGCCAAGCCACTGCTGGGTCTGCAGGAGGCAGACAGCGCCTGGTCCCAGGGGACCCCTCAGGCCTGAAAACAGCTACCGTGTTGCCCATTTCTCCCAACACTCAAGAGCAAAGATTTCTCTCCAGGACACTTGAAGGCCCCTGAGGAAGGGCTGAAGAACGGACTCCATCTTGTGTGTGCATATTCACGCGCATCTCTTATTTTTGCCCAGACTGTCTCAACTCCCAGAACCCAGCTCGTTGTTTAACGACATGTAAGTGTTTTTCCTTCAGAGGAGGCTGGTCTCCCCTCAGCACGATGCAAGGCAAAAGCTGGTGCTGGTTGGTTCTATAGTGTTCAAGGGACTTGGGATGATTATAGAAATGCAATCTGTCTCAGCAGAATACTTGTTTCTCTAGAGTTAATGCATTTGCTCTCTCTGTTCCTCTCTCTTTGGTGTGGCCATCTGTTCTCTGATGTTCAGCTGCAGAATTCTCTGAAGACTGATTTGTGTCTTGACCAGGGGCCAGATACAGAGAATGTCCCCATCATGTACATCTGCCATGGGATGACACCTCAGGTGAGTCTTCTAAGAGATTCCTGTGCCAGGAGTGTACATGTAAGTGCCTGGCATGGGGAAGGAGAGCTAGGCTCTGTCATAGCAGGTCTGGGACCAGGGGCCTCTGGGGCTTTTCATCAAGGCACATCCTCATTAGCTGAAGAGGACAGGTCATACTTGCATTGCCTGGAAGGAGGCTGGGGGAGTGGATGCTAGGACTCCAGGATCCTCCAGGATGGGGAGGAGGAAAGGGAAACACCTGCTTGCTTTGGGGAAACTATGAGTACACATCACAGTTCTGGCTCTGGCAACCAGGCTTCTCCCTAGCAACGGTGGGAGGTTCCCCCAACCTCCCTGAAATGTCAGAGTCCCTTCAGAGTGCCATGGCATGGTCTTCAGCTCTGCCCTTTAGTGGATCATAGCTAGGACCAAAATGTATAGCCATGGGCCTCTTTCCTAGCTCTTCTTCTGACCTTCTCCCGGTGGAGAATGAAGGGCAGATACAGGGAAAATAATTTATTTTTACAAATTCCTCATTCATAGTCTAAGCGTCATGTACTCAAAGAGGATACCAAGACACAGACAAGAGAAATGGTTCATTGAACAAAGTACAGCAGACAACCCTTGACCAAGAATGCCATAGACTGGCCTGTTCTGAATTGATAACATTCCCAGAGTTTACTTATCTCTAGAAGCACACAATGATTTGAAAAGATATTTTCACATATAAGATATGCATATATGTGCAGTTGCAATTAAAAGAGTGTTTAAAAGAGCTGTTGACTACCGAAACACACATCTGAAGGACTTCATGACGTGTATGTTACTCTGTGTGTGGATGATGAGCTCGCCCAGGTATTGTCCACTGTGACCTCTACCAACTTGTTCTTTTTGTGGACTGAGTTGCTGTGACATTACTGGCTGGTTAATTGCAGGCCAGCAAATCAGGCTATGCCCACAGGACCCAGTATGGCAACACGTTCTCCATTGTTACGATTGGTGAGACTTTTTTTTTTGAGACAGAGTCTCACTCTGTCACCAGGCGCCAGGCTGGAGTGCAGTGCTGCGATCTTGGCTCACTGAAACTTCCGCCTCCTGGGTTCACCAATTCCCCTGCCTCAGCCTCCTGAGTAGCTGGGACTACAGGTGCACGCCACCACACCCAGCTAATTTTTGTATTTTTAGTAAAGACAGGGTTTCGCCATGTTGGCCAGGATGGTCTCAATCTCTTGACCTCGTGATCTGCCCACCTTGGCCTCCCAAAGTGCTGGAATTACAGGCATGAGTCACCACGCCCGGCTAATTTTTGTATTTTTAGTAGAGATGGGGTTTCACTACGTTGGCCAGGACGGTCTTGATCTCTTGACCTCATGATCCGCCCACCTCGGCCTCCCAAAGTGCTGGGATTACAGGCGTGAGCCACCGCGCCTGGCCTGGTGAGACATTTTTAATGAGTGTCTATCTATTTAAACATTGTATTGAAGTAAAACATATATATAGAAAATGAATTATAAGTGTACAGCTTAATCAGTTTCCAGAGTGAACATGCCCAGATCAAAAATAAGAGTATTGCTGCCTGATTTTGAATTTGACATAAATAGGACTATGTGGTATATATTTTCTCATGTTGACTTCTTTCATAATTATTATTTTTTTAGTTTTTATTTTTATTTCAATGGTTTCTAGGATACAGGTGGTTTTTAGTTACATGGATACTTGGATAAGTTCTTTAGTGATGACTTCTGAAATTTTAGTACACCCGTCTCCCAAGCAGTATACACTGTATCCAATATGTAATCTTTTATTCCTCACCCCTCCTCCCAGCCTTCCCTGCTGAGTCCCCAAAATCCATTATATCATGCTTATGCTTTTGCATCCTCATAGCTTAGCTCCCACTTATATAAAAGTGAAAGCATACGATATTTGATTTTTCATTTCTGGATTACTTCACTTAGAATAATGGCCTCCAGCTTCATCCAAGTTACTGTAAAAGACATTATTTCATTGGCATGATCTTGGCTTACTGCAGCCTCCACCTCCTGGGTTCAAGTGATTCTCCTGCCTCAGCCTTCCCAGTAGCTCGTACTACAGGCATGTGCCACCATGCCCAGCTAGTTTTTTGTATTTTTAGTAGAGACAGGGTTTCACAATGTTAGCCAGGATGGTCTCTATCTCATGACCTCGTGTTCCACCTGCCTCGGCCTCCCAAAGTGCTTGGATTACAGGGATGAGCCACCTTGCCCAGCCATTTCATTTCTTTTTATGGCTGATTAGTATTCCGTGATGAATATATACCACATCTTCTTTATCCACTCGTTGGTTGATGGTCACTTAGGTTGGTTTCATATTTTTGCAATTGTGAATTGGGCTGCTACAAACATGTGTATGCATGTGTCTTTTTCATATAATGATTTCTTTTCCTTTGGTAAGATACCCAGTAGTGGGATTGCTGGATCAAATGGTAGTTCTACTTTTAGTTCTTGAAGGAATATCCATACTGTTTTCCGTAGTGGTTTTACTAATTTACATTCCCACTAACAGTGTAAAAGTGTTCCGTACAGCAAAAGAAATAATCACTAGAGTAAACAGACAACCCATAGTGTGAGAGAAAATATTCACAAACTATGCATCCAACAAAGGTCAAATATCCAGAATCTATAAAGAACTCAACAAGTCAACAAGAAAAAAACCATAATCTCATCTAAAAGTGGGCAAAGGACATGAACAGACAATTCTCAACAGAACATATAAAAACAGCTAACAAACATATAAAAAAATATTCTACATCACTAGTCATCAGGGAAATGCAAATTAAAACAATGATGAGATATCATCTTACTCCTGCAAGAATGGCCATAATTAAAAAGTCAAAAACCGGTAGATGTTGGCATGGATGTGGTGAAAAGGGAACCCTTCCAGCATTACATTTCTGAGATACATCCCTGCTATTACATGTAGTTGTAATTTGTTCATTTTTATTACTGTTATTCCATTTTATATGCCGTAATTCATGATCTGTTCAACTGTTGACGGACACCTGGACTATGGCCAGTTTGGAAGTATCATGAATACTGCTGCTATGAATAGACTCGCTCCTGTCTGGTGTACATATATGCTCACTTCTTTCGGATTTATGCCCAGAAACAGAATTGCTGAGTCATAGGGTTGACATATTTTCACTTTTAGTAGACGTTGCCTGTATTAGTCTCCTCAGGTTGCCAAAACAAAGTATCACAGGCCTTAAACCAATAACTTATTTTCTCACAGTTCTGGAGGCTTGGAAGCCCAGGATCAGAGTGCTGGCCAATTCAGTTTCTGGTGAGGGCTCCTTTCTTGTCTTGAAGATGGCCACCTTCTTGCTGTGCCCTCACATGAGAGAGATAGACAGCACACAACAGTGAGCTCTCTGGTATCTCTTCTTATAAGGATGCTAATCCTATCATTTCAAGGCCATATCCATGTGACCTCACTTAACCTTAACTTCAAAATTTGAAGAGTTCTCAGCCTATCCATGTTGCAAAAAACTGGGAAAGCTCTTTCTGAAATAAATGCTAAAGAGAACGTGAGTTTGACTCAGGTGGACTTTGCCAGCCATCTTAACAGAAGCCCAAAATAAGATGAAATTACATATCTGTAGAGAGACTGCCAGTTTGAACTAAAGGGGACAGAGAAAATGGGATAGAATGAAATAATGCCGTTGGCCTTGGAGTCTGTCAGACCGTATGGACCGTAAAGCTATTTGGCTCTATTTTTCAAGAAAAGGAAGAATGATGCAGAAGGCATTTTTAAGGATCATCAGGGCTGCCACTCGCACCACAAAGCCAGGAGAAGGGCTGGTGCCCTGTCTAGCCTAAGGGCCAGGGCCACCACCACACAGCCATGGTGGTGATGCTGGCATCCCAGTGGGCCTGGAGGGCAGAAAATTGAGCCGAAGAGGGTTATTCTTGGGCCTTAAGAGCTTATGGAATTTGACCTGCTTGGGACTCATCGCTCTTACCTTCATTCTGATTTTGCCTTCTGGAATGAGACGATCTATTCTGTATCTTTCCCAAAGTTGTTTTGGAACCATATGACTTATCTAATCCCACAGGCTCACATTTGGAGAGGAATTTTGCCTTGGTATGGATTGTACTTGGAGTCTTACTTACCTGATGTAGATGAGACTTTGGACTTTAGAGTTGCTGCTAGAATGAGTTAAGATCTTTGGGGCTTTTGGGATAGAATGATGTATTTTGCATGCCTTAAAAACATGCATTTGGGGAAGCCAGGGGCAGAATGTTATGGACTGCATTGTGCTCCTCCCCAAAATTCATATGTTGAAACCCTGACCCTGGTAGTATTTCAAGTGAGGAAGTAATTAAGGTCAAGTTAGGTCACAAGGATGGTGCCCTAATCTGATAGGATTAGTGTTTTTATAAGAGTAGACATCAAAGAGCATGATCACTAGCTTTCTTTTCTCTCTGCCCTGAAAGACACAGTGCTACAGCAGCTGTCTGCAAGCCAGGAAGTGGCTCCTTAGCAGAAACTAAATTGGCCAGCATCTTGATCTTGGACTTCCCAGCCTCCAGAACTGTGAGAAAATAAATTTGTTATTCATGGTACCCAGTCTATGGTACTCTGTGACAGCCTGAGTCAACTAATGCACTGCCAAACAGTTTTCCAAAGTTATTGTCCCAATTTTTACTTCTCCCAGCTTTATATTAGAGTTCTAGTTGCTCTACATCCTTGCTAACGTTTGGTACTATCCATATTTTTAATTATAGCCATTGTAGTGGGTGTACAGTACTATCACTCTGTGGTTTTAATTTGCAGTTCTGATTATTAACGAAGTTGGGCACCTGCGTTTTCAGCATAGAATATCTTCATGTTATTCTTGAATGTGGGCCAAGGTAGCCAGGTCACAAGTGTTTGGTGTTTTTGTAAATTTGCACTCTGCTTTCTGATACTTGTGATCTTATCTGGACCATTGGACAAATGTTGAATGTTTTCTCTGTGTGATGGTGGGTGTTAGCCTGAGCAGACGCTGCCAGTTCTCTACCAGCTGCACGTCATACAATATAGGACAGTCTCTGCTATAGTTCCAGTGCAGATTTTGGAGCCAGATTGCCTGAATCTTAATACCAGCTTTGACCCTTTCAAGCTGTAAAATCTTGGCAAGGTTTTAAAATCTGGGTCTATTTTTTAAAATTTGTCAAATGTGGATTAATAATGGTAGATACACCAAAAAGGTTGTTGTGAGGATTTAACACATGTAAACTATTTAAAACAATGCCTGGTATGTAGTAAGTACCCAATAAATGTTATCTATTAGTATTGCTATAAGGATAGTGTTATCATTATTATTCCACTTTAACCCTGACTCCTGTTCAGTGTAAATACCCTCAGGGTTCTAGCTGCAACCAACCCTGAACTGACTTTCCTTGACTCCAGGGTGCCCTCTGCCATGGGGGCCTGCCCTAGTCAAAATCTACCTATAGGCCAGGCGCGGTGGCTCACGCCTGTAATCCCAGCACTTTGAGAGGCCAAGGCAGGTGGATCACTTGAGGTCAGGAGTTCGAGACCAGCCTTGCCAACATGGCGAAACCCCAACTCTACTAAAAATACAAAAAAAAAATTAGCCAGGTGTGGTGGCACACCCCTGTAATTCCAGCTACTCGGAAGGCTGAGGCTGGAGAATCACTTGAACCCAGGAGGCAGAGGTTGCAGTGAACTGAAACCACTCCACCGCACTCCAGCCTGTGCAACAGAGTGAGACCCTGTCTCAAGAAACAAAACAAACAAACAAACAAACAAAAACCTACTCATAGACAATTGGAGCATCACTGAGTTACTATGGCAGCACAAATACAAGAGAGTCAAGGAAAGGGCAGTGAAGTGGGCATCAGGATGCCTGGCAAGGGTTTGTCTTGCCGCACAATTGCAACATCAACTTAATATTCTCTGGGCCTTTATTTTGTTTTACTATTTTATTAAGGTAGAATTTTATACTAAAGTACACAATTCTTAAGTGCACAGTTCCTAACTTTGTATACACTGTATGGTCACCATTAAGTTCAACCCCATCATCCCAGAAGGCTTCCTCATTTGTCATCTTGGTCAGTACCTCCACCCAAAGGTAATGATTGTTCTGACCGCTCTCACCATTGATTAGTTTCATCTGGGCCTGTATTCATGTCTGCAGATGATGAAGCTGAACTGGGCTTCTGTAGGCCCAACACTCCCAGCTCTGACAATCTGCTTATCTCTAATTCCTTTGTTCTGAAATTCAGTTGGCCAGGGAAACTGTGAATTTGTGCTTGCCAGGAATGCTGAGAGTTACCTTTGTAAATAAGCTTCTTGATAGGAAGCTGCAGCAAGTCGCAAAGACTTGGGTCTCCCTTCCTCATTCCCCAGAGCTGCAGAACCCTCATGCAACTGAGCTGTACAGGGAGCACTTGGCGTCCAGCTGACCTTTCCCACCAGGTGGTGCTCAGGTGCCCAACTGGCAGTGCTGTGTAGGGAGCTTTGGGATCAGCCTCAGATTACACACATGTCCCAGAACAGGAAGGGCTGTGACAGGACTCTGTTGAGGCTGGCCTGCCCTGTGAGCTGAAAGAGCTGGAAAGGACCAGGTTATCCTGGGGATGGGCTTTGTATTCCCAACCTGAGCTCCTACGTCCGCCATGATGAATAAAGGGGCAGAGGATGAGTAAGGGGTGAGGGGCTTCTGCCTGCAAGGCTTCCCAAAGACATCTTCCAGCCCTCAAGAAGTTCACTACTCATGGAAGAGATAAGAAATGGAGTACTCAAGGATGTGTTACCTGAGGATGAAGTCAGGGTACATCTCAGAAGGAGACTGTGGACAGGTGAGGGCCCCAAAGATCCTTTGAATCCTGCAGACTTGGTCCAAATCAAACATTCAACATGTATTTCTGAGGATGTCACCCCCTCCTACTGGCAGCTCTCAGCAAAATTTATCTTGTTACCATGACCACATAGGACAAGGAGAGTTTTGGGAAGGTCATGTATGCACGGATGGAGCTGTCACATGCCATTGTGCGGGTTGTGCACTGCACAACTGCAGGAGATGGAGGTGGCACTTCACATTGTTACCTGGGGAATATAGACCAGCCCAGGGTAATGATACTTCTGACCTCTCCTATGAAACCTTACATATTCCTCCCTAAGTGTCACACATGATAGGAAGCCTGAAAATGCTGAAAGACAAATTCTGAGGCAGTACATAATGATTAAGAACCCGCTATGTGGGTTCAAATCCAAGCCATGCCACTTACTGAGTCCCTTAGGTGAGTGTCTCCTCATGCCTCAGTTTCATTGCCTATCATGAAATTGGCTGGTGGCTGGTGGTCCCTTGGCTTGTCATAGCATAAGAGAGACTATAGTAGTACCCACTTTGTGGAGTTGTTATGAGGATTAAATAAATTAATTCACATAAAGCCTTTAGACAACAAAACTTGGTACACAGTCATTACTTAGTAAATGTTGGCTATTATTATTATTACCAGATTCGTAAAGACACTCAAGACTCTGTCCTGGAGTGAATAGAGTAGGAATTGTTTTGCTTAAAAAAAGAACAGATTTAAGTGGGACATTAAAACTCCTTCCAAATTATAAGGACACAGATTTTTGGCTGAGTATGAGGAAACTCTTCCTAGTCATTGGCTCGGGTTATTCTGACCTCTCCATCATCAGCACTGAGCCATATTTGGCAGGCTCCAGGGACATTCTGAAGGGTTTTTATATCATGTAGGCTCTTAAGCTAAGAAATTCCTAAAGGCACTTGCACCCTGGAATTCCATGACTTCTTAATTCATTACCTTGTCCAAATCAAGGTAATGATTTGTAGTGGCATAACTCCACCTTTCACATGACATTCTCTATGTGTTTGTCTGTGTCCAAATTGCTCCTTTTTTATGAGCAGCATTCATGTGCCAGATGCTGTTCTTGGCCCTGGGAAACCATGATGAACCAGAAAAAAAGTGACTTCCCTTATGAAGCTACATAGTGCTAGAAACAGACTATTTGCTGTTTTTTAATCTTCAAATCTTCACCACAGCCAAGATTTGAATTTGTTTCTCTCTTGAGCATTGTATGTGGGGCAACATTTGAGCTTCATGACTTGGATTTCAGCCAGCAATGGCCAAGAATGATGAAAATGGAAGAAGGACAAGAAGACAGGACTGTGGGCTGGCCCCGTTCATCTTGCTGACTTGATGGTTAAGCAGGTACTGAGTGCATTTGAGGAACTGAATATCTGGAGGCATTTTCTAAAGAAAAACGTTACAATAAGATGGAGAGAGTAAATGCAAAAGTGGTTCATGTCCTCTGGGGAAATAAAATTATAGCCTTTCATATGATCTTTTCTACATAGACAGAAATCTAGGAGTTAGCATACAACTTCATAGTGTCTGGGTGCGAATCAAAAGGTAAACAGTGAAGTCAAACATGAGTACATGCTCCTGGAAAATTACATACTCTTGGGTGGGCCTGTTAATGTCGCAGGATAAAATAAAAGGACAGGCCACCTCCCCTCTCCTTTTTTGCCTTATTTCTAGGTTTCAGATATTTTTCTTACTCTTTTCACAAAGTTTGTTAAAGGTCTCGAGGGACACTCCAGGCCACTAGTAATTCAGTGACTGTTACGGGTCACAGTCTGACCGTGTGACCTTTTCCCCTGCAGAAGTTTCCCTGGGCCGCCATAACAAAGTACCATAAGCTGTGTGGCTTAAACAACAGAAAATTATTGTCTCACAATTCTGGAGCCTAGAAGTCTGAGATTGGTTTCAGCAGGGCCGGGATCCCTCTGAAGGTCTAGGAAAGATTCTACTCCGGGCTCTCTCCTAACTTCTGCTGATCCCTTGGCTTGTAGCAGCTTAACATCACCTTTCACATGGCATTATCAGTGTGTGTGTCTGTGTCCAAATTGCCCCTTTTTATAAGGACATGACTCATGTTGGATTAAGGGTCCATTCTACTTTTGTGCGACCTCATACAAACTTAATTATATCTGCGATGACTCTATTTCCTAATAAGATCATATTCTGAGGTACTGGGGGTTAGGACTTCAACATGTGAATTTTGGGGTGACACAATCCAACCCAGTCCACCTCCAAACGGAAAGAGTGGGACTGGAAATCTGACTCTGACTTTTTAGGCCAAAAAGTGTCTCCCATCACTTCCTCTCTCATTTCATTGGCCAGACCTGGTAACATGGTCCTGCCTGACTGCAGAGGCGTAGCAAGTTGTGGTTTTCTGTGTGTCCAGGAGGTCTTGTCTTTGTCACAAGAACTTAGATATTTTCTAGGTAAATGTCACCTCTGACAAATAAAAAAAAATAAGAAAATGGCATCTGGGATGTGAATTGACTTGCCCGAAGTCACACTACAGGTTACTGGCAAAGATGAGACTAGGAAGGATGCCAGTATTTTGACTTCCAGTTTCTCCTTCATTGTTTCATTTATTCAGTCATTACACATGTGATAGATTGTCTTTTATGAAGTCCTCATATTTTGGAAAGTTTCATTTTCCTTGAAGAAGTTTGATCTGCCAACAACAAAAAAAATTGAACAGTGGAATCTAGAGAGTTTCTGCACAGCAAAAGAAACTATTAACAGAGGAAACAGACAACCTACAGAATGGGAGAAAATATTCACAAACTATGCATCTGACAAAGGTCTGCTATCCAGAATTTATAAGGAACTTAAACAACTCAACAAACAAAAGCAAACACCCCATTAAGAAAGGGTAAAGGACATGAACAGACACTCCTCAAAAGAAGGCATACAAGCAGCCAACAAACAACGAAAAAATGCTCATCATTACTAATCATCAGAGAAATGCAAATCAAAACCATCATAAGATACCATCTCACACCAGTCATAATGGCTGTTATTAAGAAGCGATAGTCATAGTTTTGTAGAGTAACTTATAGCGGGACCCGGTGAGGCCAAAAACGTTAGAGACTCAAAGACAGCTGGGGCTGGACAAAGGGACAGGTTTCACATCTGTGCTTAAACCTTTTAAGAGACTGTGCTTTAATGCTGTTTAAAAAGTTCACTTTGTTGTCATGATATTTCCAGTTCTCAGAGAAGGCATTGGATAGTAGAAAGCAGAGTGTAACTAATCAAATTAGTGAGGTGAAGCTGCTGAGAAGCATGTAATTGGTTAATGCATAAACGTAACCATTTTATTTAAATTAGCAGTAAATTTCAAGCAATCCTCAAAATAACTGAGAATATTAGCCCTGATTAGTGTAACAGCCTGGAAAATTTCTTCTGATGGGAAACACAATAGTGGGGTCTCCCCACCAGGTCTTTATTCAATCAATCATTCATTTGTTCATTCAACAAACGTGTGTTGAGTATTATTTTATGCCAAGCATTGTAAGACAGAAAGGCAACTTTGCCCAGGTACCTGCCCTGGAGGAGTTCCTGTCTGGAGAGGGAGGCAGGCAGTTAGATGATCACGGTTTATACAATGAAATCTTGCAACCTACTGCTCCGCACTACCTTCCCACTAGCCCACAAAAAGAGAAAGCAGGGATAAAATCAGGTCTGGGGATTTCTCCCATTCTTTCTGCCTAAATTTACTAGACTATGAAAGACATGGGGGTTTCAGGAGAGTGCTTTTTCTATGGGAAGGTGAATTCTTGGTTATAGGAGGAGAAAGATGAAAGGGACTTTAATTCCTTCTGACATTTTTGAAATACTAAAGCTGCCACATTTGTGCTTCAGGAAGTGCTTTGACTCAAGGTTTAAAGATTAGAGCTGAGATGAAAGAAGTCCTCTATTTTAACCTGGAGATGAATTCCTCGAAGCCATCACCTCTCCCCTGTGTGGCATTGGCCTCAGTATCTGCAGGGGCATTAAAGACCTCTTATGGATTGTGCTTGCACCCCCAGACCTTTCACATCACATCTCAGAGACAATTGCAAAAGTTTTCCTTTGTGGGCCAAGAATTTAAATGTCTAGCCACTTGGCCTTTGGCAGATTTCCCCAGTTCTCTATGATTTTTGTCTATAAATGAAAAAGAATACCAGGCACTGAGTGACTGTGCGGTTTTGAAAAACCCCTGAGTTTATTTCTTGGCTCTCCTGTCATCAAGTTGTGCCCTTCATGACTCTGTAGGGTGTGGTTGCATTGCTCAGGTGCCCGCTGGTGAATGGTATTGGGGAGTCCCGACAGGGTAATGTGTAGGGGAGCCTCACACACTCCTGCAGCTTTGGTCACCTCCAGCTCTGTGTTATTTAGGGACTAATCCAGATAGGGTTATTTGGATCTCTGTACTTATTGTCCTCTAAGCTGTCACCTCTCATGGTTCCAGGGGCCACTGTTGATGGCCGTACAGAGTGATGCGGGGGCTGGCCCTGTGAGGCTCCCTCTGGCCAGCCACCCTCAGCTTCTGCTTGCCACACATTCAGTTTCTCAGTGCAGGGTGGTTGTTTGAGGGGGTGTTCTTTGCTCCAGAGGACCCAGGGCAGTGGCGGATGTGCAATGTGGTAGAAAGAGTGTGGACATGAGGTCAGATAAGGGCTGGGGTCCAGGACCAGTTCTGCCCATATCGCATGTGTGACTGGGGCAAGCGATCTGATCTTTCTAACCTGAGTAAGGTTTATAATCTATAACACTGGGATGTAACTTGAATGTCACTGAATTATTGTGGGGGCTCTGATGGCCTCTATGCCATGGTGCCTAGCCCGGTGCCCCACACGTGATGGAGATGGTAGGTGTTACTGTGCCTCACCCAAGAGCAAACTCTGCACGGGTGAAGAAAGGGGACATTGGAGGCTAAGAGTTGGGCTGAAAACCTGGGGTCATCCCCACTCCAGAGTCCCTGGGCAGCTCTTCATCCCAGCAGCTCTTTGAGAATCCATGAACACCTGGTGCCTAATGTCTCCTTGCCTGTGTTCCAGAGCTCAGGAACTTGCTCTTCTGTCTGCTCATGGGTAAGTGATGACCGAGTGAGTTGTTTCAGTAATCCAGCTTGTAGTCTCACTCTTTCCTGATGGCCCCACTGAAAGAAGTAAACGGACCTTGCTAGGTCCACCTGCCTGTAAATCTCAGCTCTGCCACTTGTTAGCTTGTGTCCTGGCACAGAATACATAATTTCTCTTTACCTCAAGTAGCTGTAACTTAAAGCTTAGTTCATAGGAAATGCCATTTACTGTGGGTTATATTATTTTTATGTATTAATGTACAATATTTATATATATATATATGTTTATGCATTTACTTCTGTATGTATATATACAGATATATATGCACATGTAATTAGTATGTGTCTGTGTCTGCTAAATACTTTCAGTATGTCAGTTGATTTAATCTTAAATCACTTTGCCAGCTCATCTTCCTTTGGCTCAAACATGTAAAGATGTCCATAGGTCCCACCAACAATAGCTGAGTACGCAGGCTGTAAGTCTAGATTATAGGTGACTAGAATCTAGACATGATTATAGGTGTTGCTATGTCACAACCAGGAGCAACTGCTCCCCTGATGAAGGCTGGGAAGAAGAGGGCTAGTGCTCAGCAGCGCTGCTTTCTCTACCAGCACTGCCTCCTTAGATTCCATGGCCTCCACAGGGCATGGCCCAAAGGACTTTTCACAGCTGACCACTGGAACCTGCCAGCAGTTATCCCTGATTCTCAGGTCACCCAGAGCTGGTGCCTGTTCTCTGGGTGAGGTGAGCACCCAGCCAGCTTCCCACCTGGCTTTTAGGAAACATCTTATTTCCATTTCTGTTTTGGTAATTGCAAAAGAGAGGCAGACCACCCATCTCCTGCCTGGACACATCAGCTGAGTGTGGGGTACAGGCAGACAGGGAGGGAGCCAACGGATGTTGTAGGCACACAGATGTTAGTGCCACAGTGTTAACCTTCTCTTTGCACCGAGTGATGGTGAACTCTGGGCTGCTCCTGCAGCTCCCATGCTAAAAAATGGAGCCGCTTGATTTGTTATTCATTCCACATGGCATGTTCTTCACTTCATGTCCAAACTCCGCAATTAGAGTGGTAAACAGTGAGTTTTGCATGAATTTTATTAAACTCCTGCAGGCTGGGGAGAAGCATTCGTTAGTAACTCCATGGTGGGCCAGTGTTCAGACTCACTAACCAGAGAGGGGCTGTCTCTTACCCTCCACCCACCATTCTTTGGAGAGTGTTGCTTCCCAGGCCTCTCTGGCCTTGGGGACAGGTCACCAAATCCAGTGACAGAGGAACTAATTTTAGATCCCACCTTGGCCCTGTGCTCTCTGACAAGTCACGTTATCTCGCTGAGCCTTCCTGATCAGTAAAATGGGGGCTAGTGCTGTTAAATAAAACAACAAACCTGCAGGTGCCTAGCACCAAATCAGGCACAGAACTGGGCTCAGTAATACCGGCCTCTTGTTCAAACTGGAGCAATGTCTCAACAAACATTCACAATTATTAAAGGTAGTTTGCATTTGTTGCTTACTGTTTCTAGGCGTCTTTCTAAGTGCTTTGTGTATGTAAGCTCAGGTAATACCCTCAACAGTGCTTTGAAGTAGATACTGCTATTTCCTCATCTTTACAGGTGAGAAAACTGGGGCTTAAGATAGGTATGTAACTTACTCAAGGTCACACAATTACCGAGTGGTAGAACCTGGTTTGGAACTCAGGCTGCCTAACTGCAGAGCCCATGCTCAGAGCCATGACTCAGTACTGCCTCCCTAGTTTAGTTAAGCATGTGGCCTCTGCTCTCAGGAGGTTCTCTAGACAGAGACAGGACAGTAAGCCGTCACAGGGTGTTGTGATGCCAGCTTGGCACACAGGCAGCGTGCAGTGCACACTTGCTAAGGAGTGAAGATTGCAGTGGAATATGGGATGGACTTCCTGATAGTCAACTACCCAGCATACTCTTCTCCTTAAGATCTAAAGGAAAACTGAATCTAATTTGCAGCTTTCTCCATGACAGTACTGATGGCAGGTTTCTAGGGTTTGGTTGGAGGAGATTTGAAAATACCACTCAATCAGTGCTACCCTTCTGCATCCACCCTGGGCGTGGACACAGGCCACAGGCTACTCAGCTCCCCTTGGCTCAGGAGGGCTGTCTATGCATGCCTCCTGCCTTTCGGGTTCTCCGCTTTTTCTGAGAAATTGGGGCACCCATCTCCCCACTGGGAGATATCTAATCTCAGCATTCCAGGGCCTGAGCATCAGAGCCAAAGCCCCCCACTTCCCTTCTCCCCTTTCTTATCCCTCAAGCCTCAGCCCAAAGCCTGCTTCCTTCGGGCAGTCTTTCCTGACCATCCCATCTACGGTGCCCTTACTTGTTATTCTTAGATCTCCGTACCTTGTCTGATTTTATCCCAGCTCTTGGATTTGGTGATTATTTGTGAATTGTTACACTTGACGGTCTTTCTCCACCACTAGATGGTGAGTTCCTCCAGGGCGAGGCCTTTGTTTTATTTTCCAGTGGCCCCCTTGTGCCTACTGCACCACCTGGCACTGAGAAGCCACTCAGTGCACCTCTGGTTCCTAAATGAATGTTAAGAGAGTTGTGGCTTTTTTATGTAAATGAAGGCTGAGCCAATCTTCCTCACCGAGCCCTCCTAGAGGCTTCCACAGACACACACCCTTTGTAAATTTCCAGCCTGAATCTGAAGCCTGGTTATTTGTCTGTAAAATGGGGTTAAGGCCCTCTACCTTGTAGAGGCTTTGTGAGGATTAAGGGTAGGGATACAATTGACCCTTGAACAACATGGGTTTGAACTGTGTGGGTCCACTTAGATACCGATTTTCTTCTGCCTCTGCCACCCCTGCCACAGCAAGTCAGCCCCTCCTCTCCCTCCTCCTCAGCCTGCTGAACACAAAGATGGCGAGGATGAGGAACTTCATGATGGCCCAGTTCTGCTTAGTAAATAGCAACTGCGTTTTCTCTCCCTTGTGATTTCTCACTACTGTTTTTTCCCTAGCTTACTTTATTGTAAGAATTCAGTATGTGATACACCTAAAGCACAAAATATGTTCTAGCTGTTTACGTTATCAGCAAGGCTTCTGGTCAATAGTAGGCTGTTAGCAGTTATGTTTGGGGGAGTCAAAAGTTATGCATAGATTTCCAACTGCATGGGGAGTCAGCACCCCTAACCCCTGCATTGTTCAAGGATCAGCAGTAAATAGGATGCTTGGCACCACGGCTGGCACACATGAAACCCTCCATCAACCAGGTAATCACTGTTATTGCTAGCAGTAGTATTGGTTATTATTAGTCTAGATAACAGCTGGCAGAATCTGTATCTTTTTTTTATCACATTCAGTATCTTTTTATGGAGACTTGGGAGGGGAGCTTGAGAGATGTGCCCCCGGCTACTGAGATAGAAGCCAGAACATGGTTATCTTTCTTGATGATGTGCCAGTTGCTATGGGCATGGGTTGGGAAGGAGCAGAAGACACCTTCTTTTATTAGTGTCTCTCCTGCCACCAAGTCATGCTAGCACATGCAGCTGGCCTGCCTTTCCATTTGACTCAACTCCCAGGCAGGAGACGTGTAAACTCCTCAGACCCCAAGGATTGGCAGGCCTGCTTTCACTAACACTTCCCCTTGCAGCTTTCTGTAACTCACTCCCCCATTCAGGATGGTCTTGCAGCACCATGCCCGGGAGAGTTCAGGATATGAACAGTGAACAGTAAGCCAATGACAGAGTATAAGTTGCCAGAGTTCCATCTCCCTAATGCCATGGGTACAGGGCCCTGCCCCAAAGCACTTCCTCTTTCATTTGAAGCAGGAAATGGGGAGGTTTCCCTATGATGTCCCTTGCACCAAGTGTAGGCCTTCAAGAAGTTAAGTACTTGAGTTGCTGCTCCTTGGGCCTGCTTCTTAGTAAGATGTCACCAACTTTTTGGGTGGGACAGTCTTTATTGCATAGGACTGTCCTGTTCAATGTAGGATGCTTGCCGTTCTTGGACTCTGACACCAGCAGTGTCCGTATGAGACCAAAACATCCTCACACACCTCCAAAAGGCCCCTGGAGGAGGTGGTACCAGCCCTGGCTAAGAATCTGATGGAGAGTAAATAAAGAAGCTCTGGGATTTGGGAGTAGCTGGTGGCATTGAGTGTGAGTATCTGAATAATGTTTATATCAGGGCAGCTTAAGGATATGCTTGTCTATTTCAAGACAATTCCTAAGGAGATGTGTTCAGAATATATCACAGGCATAAATGGATTCTTATATTTGATTTTCCCAAGTAACCCAGTTGTCACCACATTGCCTTTGTCCCAGATGCCTTTTCTGAAATTGGTTTGTTGCTCTGCGTTAGCCCTGCCAGGGTAGAGCTTTGGTGGAGTCCTTGAGGTTAGCACTGTCTTAATATACTGGGAATTTAAGCAAAGTTGGGCCCTCTAAATCAATCACCAGAACAGCTTTAGGTTTTTTTTCTTGCTCAGAAATGCACTATTAAATGCAGAAACATGTGTGGGAGTAGAGGTTGGCTTGGGTGAAGGACACGTTTTAAAAGAAAAATTTTATAACATTTTTTTCTGCAGGAAAAAGTACTTGCTGGTCTTTCTTCTTATACAACTGGGCTACAAAATAGATTTACATCTCTGCAGCATATTTAGCGGTTTTGGAATTTGCTGGGTTGTTCAAAAGTCACTTAATCATATTTTCCTGGGGCATTCCAGGAGTTTAACAAATATGTGTTAAACAAAGGAATAACTAAATTAATGGAAAATTAACTAAAGCTTTTTAAGTGGTGATTACAAAATGGAATAAGCAAGTGTTTACCTTCTCGCCTCCTCTGGGGGATTCTAGGGCAGCAAGGTTCACCCTGGCACCTGTCCTTGGGACCTGAGGACAGTTGAATCCAAGGGAGCATCTCCTCCCTCATGATGCATGCCTTGGCTATGGAATGTGTAGGAGGACATGCCAGAGGGAAAACCTCTATCTGAGGAAGCAAATGAGGAAGTAGAGCCAGCGAATGTAGACCTCTCTTGCTCAGAGTTTGCTGTGAAGAGATGGGGGTGCTGGCCATCAGAAGGGATGTGGGGTTGAAAGGAGGTGTGGATTTGGATTTGCTTTTTAAAGAAAGCAATAAGGAAACATGTTTTGAGACTGAAGGGAATAAATAAGTAGAGAGAGAGAGATGATATATATAGGGGGGTAATTAACAAAGCAATATCCCTGGGGGTGGGGACAGGGCGAGGAGAGGTGGGGTGGTCCTGGACTACAGAAATGAACTTCTGCTGAGGTCTAGGAGGAACAAGTTTGCAGGCTGTCTTGCAACTGAAGCATGAGGGGATCTGGGTGTGTGAGAGAATGGAGAGGGTTTAGAAACCCTGCAGAGGGAAAGTGGCTCAGCTGGTGAGCAGGTGAAGTAATACCAGGTAGTGTTGAAGCAACTGGTTGAGGTTAAAGATCATGAGTTTGTGGTGGATTTAATTTACCCAGTTCCATGAATTTTCTCTGGTAGTGCTAGCATCCAGGGAGCAGGTGTGGAGAAGGTGAGTGAGACTATAGAGGTGGGGTTTACAGTGTGTCAAAGGCAGAAAAAATAAGGAATTTAAAAATTGAAGCTGCTAGCAAGAGGGTAATTATTGAAAATTGGGTGCAGACTTTCTAGGGAGAGGTCAGAAAACAGTGGTAAATATAGAAGAAAAGAAAGAAAATTAGTATTCCAAAGGCCTCAATTAGGTTGATGAGCAGGCATTGGGAAGTAAGAGAGTGGGTAATCAAGATTAATAGTTGTGTCATTTTGTCTTGCTATCACCTGAAGCTGAGAAATTTATAATGAACAGGAATTTATCAGCTCATGGCTATGGAAGCTGGGAAGGCCAAGATCAAGGGGCCAGTATTTTGTTAAGGCCTTCTTGCTGTGCTATCCCATGGTGGAAGAGTGGAAAGGAGGGCTAGAGAAGGGACTGAACTTGTCCTTTTATAAGGAACCCACTCCCTCGATAATGGCATTAATCCATTCATGAGGGCAGTGCCCTAATGACCCAAACACCTTCCATTAGGCCCCACCTCCCAGCACCACCACACTGGATCAAGTTCTCAACACATGAACACTGGGGGACACAGCCAAAACAGCAAGGTGATTAGGCAAAAGTACGGCAATGGAGTATTAGACTTCAGAGGTAAAGTAGTTTGGGGCATTAACATCTGGGGTCTGGGTGTGGGTGGCAGAAGTGGAATACAGCACATCACCCCAGAACTGAGGCCACGGTGCAGGATGGTCCACTGAACCTGAGTACTGCCCAGTGTGATGTAGAGGAAGCTGGGAGCCTGATGCCAAAGACCTTGACGGACATAGCTGATTGCCTGGCACTTCAGTGAGAAGAACAACATGGGCAGAGGGCAGTGGTGTCTGATGTCTGATTCTTAGATGTTTTTACACTAGGATGAAAGAGTGGAGGTGTAAAAGAGGCATCAGGGGAGAGGAGAGTGTCAACTCCACCTTGAGTCCCTGATGAGACTCAGCAGATTCAAAAACACATTAATAGCAACATCCTCCAGGAAGAGCATTGTTTGGTGAGAAACAGAAAGTTTATTTTGTTGGAAAGGGCCATCCTGGAAAGATACTGGGGGTTTGATAAGAGGCTTCAGAAGACTCAAGAGAAGGCTTAGGAGGGAGGGCAAAGGAGGGAAGGTTAACTAGGGAAGAAGCATAGAGCATAGCAGGGGTGGAAAGAGGATAAGAAAACTCCACAAAAACAAAAATTAAATCTCATATAGGGACACATTTAGTGAATTGCCTTTATTGAAGACAACAGATGTTCATAAAAATAGGTGATGAAATGAATATTTGAGACTGGGGTCATCCAGGAAATCTGTGCTATGTGATTTCCACCGCTGCTTACATGGTGAGGTTCTTCCTGCCAGGCCAGGAGATGGTGAGTAAAGTGGTATATGGAGATGGAACCATATTTTCTGCCAGGGAGTCTTCATGATGCATCTTCCGCTGGAGTTTCCTCTAAGGAATTCCCTGTGGCTAAGACACAAGGAAGTCCCACGAGAACTGGGAGGACTGGAGGAAGAGGGTATCAGACTCAGATGGAGGGAAACCGCATCTCCTTGTACTGCAGCCACTGTTGTCACCCTTGGCCCCCAACTTTTGTGCTCAGGACAGAGCACCCACTTCCAAAACTTTTTCCATCCTCGTGGCAACTGAACTTTGTTCCCATCACATTGCTCCAGTATTTCATGCTACATTCAGTGGCTGTATGGAGATTCCACTCTACCAAAGCAAGGGATCAGCATCCCAGCTGCCATGAAGAAAAGAGTGCTGAGCTGTGGTGACCTTGGGAGGTCAAGGATGCCTTTCTGAAGAGCTGCTTCTGGTCCTTGAAGGAAGAAAAGTACCAGCAAAAGCAGAGAACACTTCAAAAGTGGGGGCCACATGTGGAAAGGGGTAGCGCCAGAACCTTTCCTTGTTTCCTCTTGAAGAAGCAGGGCATTGTGGTGGTTGAGAGGTGGGCTTTAGGGCCAGATGCCTTGAGTTCAGATCCCAATTCTGCCGATTTTCCTATTGGATAGCAAATTGTTGCTATCCAGTAATTTACTTCTGTTTCATTCTTTTTTCTCAGCTATAGATAGACATGTCCTCATCTCTTCCCCAGGGTTATTTTGAAAATTAATAAGTGTGTATAAAGCATTTAGCATCCCTGACATATAGTGTGAACTCATTAAATGGGAAATATTATCATTATAATATTTTTTTGTATCAGGAGGGGATAAAAAGGAATGGCAATTTGCTGAATCCCTACCCTGTGTGCCATATGCTTTACAAACACCTGTAAAAATGAGGTACCTGTATCAGAACATTTTATCCTATAACAAACTATCCCAAAATTTAGTAGGTTGAGACACATCCATTTTTTCCTGAGAGCAGGAAATTTGGGCCATTCTAAACTGGCCCTGTCTTCTGCTAGTCCCAGCTGGGCTTACTCAGGCATCTGTGGTCAACGGCTGGTCTGCTGGTGGACTCTGCTTCTGGAGACTGGCTGACAGTCGGCTGGAGTGAGGGTCTTCTGGGCCATGTGTGTATTATCATCCCACAGTCTAGGCCAGGCTTTCTCACATGGTGGCAGGCGCAGGGCAGCAAGAGAAGGCCAGCACCAATGCGTGAGTGCTCATCAGGTCTATGTTTGTGTCAATCGGGGATGCAAATTGCATTGGCCCAAAGTAAGACACAACACAGCCCAGACTCAAGAAAGGGAGACATGAAGTGAAGGGAAGAGCTGCACAGTCACATGCAAAGTAGTCTGTATGCAAAGATGGGAAAAACCTGTAGCCATTTGTATAACATATCACAATGCCCCTCATGTTCACTTTGTATTATTTTTTTCATTTGTTCACTCACTCATTCAAAAATACTGGGAGCCCATCTTGTGGTATGGCAAGAAAAGGGATCCCGAGTCAGAATGCCCTTAGTTTTCTAACACTTTCTCTGTCATAGCGCAGTCCATCTGGCATTGTTATCTGAGGTCTGCAACATTCAATGAAGACATGAGCTGGAGGAAAGCAGGTTATATTTTCCCCAGGGACAAGGACAATGGAGACGGAGGTGTTGTTGGAGCAGGAGAAATTGACAGATTTATATCTGCAGATTAAAATCAGGCACCATTGTTTTATCCACATGAACTCCATTTTTTTTTCCCTGGGCTAACATCTTCCTACGGGATCTTAACCTACGTATTTTATTATTAAGTTCTTTCCTACATCTTCCTGATCACCAAGATTGCTGGTGAGTCCAGATCCCACATTGACCGTATGTCATCTGCATGCACACACACACATTCCACCACTCTCACTGGGAATATTCAAAGCTCTACTTAATGCTGTGCAAAATAACTGTTGTATGCCAACATGGTATTGAGCCTTCTTATTTCTCAGGAGGACCAGGTAAGGGCTGGACATGGCATTGACTCTGTCCTGGGAGAGACCCCATTCTATTCAAGTCGTTAATCCACTGGGCTATATGGAGAGTGATGTCCAAGGTCCAAAACTGGGCAAAGAGCAGCTTAGAGGAGTCTTGGGGCAAGGAATGTTAGGCAGGCACCAGGGGATGAACTTCTGGAGTCCAGATGCCCCTGGAATAATTTATTAACACAACTGATTCAACTAATATGTTCTGAGTGTATATCATGTATCAAGCAGGAGGTTTGATAATAGAGATACAAGGGTGAGCAAGACAAACATGGTGCCTGCCCTCAGGGAACTTGGAATCTAAAGGGGTTGACTGCTGTTATAGTAGCATCCCTGACAGCTAACACCGAGCACAAATCCTTCCATGTAATTCTGCCAACATCCTCAGAGGTTGGCAGTGTTTTTATCCTGTTTCTACTGATGAGTAAGTTAAGGGGATGAATGGCTGTGTAACTTGTCTTTAGACACATAGCTAATGGGTAGCGGGGGCAGGGACTTGAGTCTAGGCAGTTTGGATCCAGAGTCAGTCTTTCTTGAATCAGCCTCCTCCCCTACCCACACTGGATCAAGTATCATTGGCATCTATGTTCAAAATTTCTTGTACTTTTCCTTAAGAGCATGCATTGCATTTAGAAGTTCTATTTTGGTGTGATTATTTGGGGAGGGAGCTGTCTGTCAGTTCAGCCTTCCTTGTGCTCCAGTAATATATGACCTCAAAATCTCAGTGGCTTACTGGGCCCAACTGCATGTCTGTCTCTTCCTTGACCTTATATCTCTTTTGAAGAATCTTATCGAAAGCAGCTGACACTAAAAAGGCACGCTCTCCATCTAAGCATGGGCCCACTTGCCATGTTAGCAGTCTACCAAGATACTGCAGGCCAACTAAGATATTTATATCTTACCAAGATATTTCACCGCCTGTCTCATGGTTGCATAGATGAGGTCACCATCTTTCCAGCTCCAGTGGTGGTTCACTCATCACCGATCTCTGGGCTTAAAGTCAGTGCCCATATTTTAAGGTTTGGCAGTACCCCTCCTCTAGTGTCAGTTTATCCGTCATCCTAGGCTGATGTCCCCACATCTCAATGGCTTATAACAAGAAGTGTTTGTTTTTTACTCATGCTACGTGGTCATCATAGCTCAGCTTCAGCTCTGTCATCTCACCTTTTTCTAGGGCCAAAGGAACAGCCCCTTTCTAGGATGCTGCAGGTCCAGTGGCAGAGAGCAAAAAGGCTATCAGTATATCACATGATTGCTCTTGAAGCTTCTGATTGGAAATGACATCTGTCACTCCTGCTCACGTTCCTTTGGCCAAAGCTAGACATGTGGCCATGTTTGACATTAATGATGTGGGGATATATAATAGCTCAGTAGGGAGGGGAATACAGGCAGAAGCATCATAGGACAGGGCAGAGACTATTTTGAACAACCAATCAATCTGGTAGAGGAGTTAAGAAGTATGCATTGACTGTCACAAGCTGATGCAGCGTGGGCAGACTGTTGCCTGTGAAAAGAGTGTCAGGGGAAGGATTCCTCGGTGCATACTATGCACCCTCGTTGCTGTTTGTGAGTAGGCACAGCTTATAGCAGACAGACAGACACAGCTATGAGGGCTTTGAGCAATACCTTCCAAAACAAGGTCCAGTAATCAGATATCAGGTGTTCAGGATTCCTTGAACACACAGAACTTACCAATAATGAATGAGCTAACTGTATTTGTTAATTTGAGGCAAGGGGGTCATTAGCAACAACAACAAATAAAACAAATTTGGGTAGCTTAAGGTAAAGACAAAGGGTGCGTGTTATTAGAGAAAACCTGGGGCGATTCCTTTTCATAGGCTCAGAGGAGAGGTTGTCGGGGAAAGGCAGGAACTAGGACAGCTCCAGGGGCCTCAGCAGTAAAAGTTCATGGTCTTCCCTAGAGAGTTGCCCTAAATGCGTCTTAGCTTCAGGGCTACTTTGTCTCCATGTCTCCATTTCAGGTTTTACATTCCTGGGAGAAGTCTTGGCAGAGTGGCAGAGTCCCAGAGCACAGACCATTTGGGCCAAGCCCTAGGCAGAGCCATCTTCAGAGGAAATGGGTCACTGTCAGCCAGGTAGCCCCTCCAAGGGGTGTGCACTAGGTTACCAGAGGCAGGTACTTCCTGAGGGTCAAAGCAAGGATGAAATGTGCTTTTTACCAAAGGTGTCCCTTACCTCCAGGATGTCCTCATGCCTGCAGAGAAGGATTGGCAAGAGAAGTTTGTGTGATGGTGTCCCATGAACAGTCCCAGGTCAGAAGGTTGCAGCTATTCCTCAGAGCCCCAGGTCTGCGTTGCAGGGGGCTCAGGTGTCATCATGGCTGCTGCACTGAAAGGTGGCCTGTCAGATGTGGAGTCCCCAAAAGGCTCAGGAGCATCAAGTCTGGTGTGTATAATGAGGCCCCGCTGCTGACTGAGGTGGTGCTAGGGCCCAAGCACAGCAACATGCTTGGGCTCAGCCTCTCTCTGGTATCAGTGCTGAGGACCTGGGCACAGTGACCACAGGTGGAGCTAGTCATGGGCTAACATCGTGTTGAGTCAGGTTTCTCTCGAAGCAGACCCTGAACAAGGGTTTGTGGCAGGTAATGTATCTGGAAGGCAGTTCTGGAAGCACCAGTAAGACAGTGGAAACATGAGCCAAGGGAAAAAGAAAGGGCAATTAAGGGTGTGTGAATGTGCAGGCCAGCAGTGTGCACCACTGGCACCAGTGCCGCTGGGGATTCCTGGAGGCCCTTAGGGAACATGTCTCTGAATTATCCCAAGAAGCAAGAAGAATGGGCTATTTGTCCACCAGCTTCCATCCATCATTGGTTGAGGGCTGCTCCTGGAGCTAGGCACAGGCAAGGCAAGCTCCTGCCACAAGAAGAGCCCCAGGCAGAGGGCAGCAGGGGCTGACAGAGGAGGCTGTTCACACAGCCAGGGCTGGGGAATGGCTGGGCGCATGGGTGAGGCATTGGCAGCATCTGCTGCAGCCACAAATAGGGCTGACACCAGCTTCTGCTGTCAGATGAATGGAGTGGGTTTTCCAGGAGTCACTGGAGCTTTGTCCTGTATCCAGAAGAGGCTGAGCCCCGAGGGAGATTGTCCCCACGCCCTTGCTATGGTCCATATCTGATGATGGTCTCCTCAAGGGTCGCTGATGGGCCAGGTGCATCTTGAAGGGCAGGACTGAGGGCTGTCAGTCTGTCTGCCTTTTAAGGCTGAGTGCAATGACTGTATCTCAAAAAGCACTTGAGATACCTGGGTGCAGTGTTGCTCCCCATGCCCTTTGTGGCTCTTTGTGGTCTCTGATTTTGTTCTGACAGCAGCACACATCCTGCGCCTATCCTGTCCCTGAGCCAAGCCCAATTCTTCAACCACTGGGGCCCAGCCTACCACCTGACCATTGCTATTGATTGGGCCTGCTCTGTGATCTGTCCCATGGCAGCGTGTTTCTGCCTGACGTGGCTTTTGTTTGCGGCTCCCATCTGTGTCAAGGCACGTTGCTGGAGAGAGCCACTGAGGCAGGAGCCTGTGCCAGGCAGCCAGGCTGGTCTTGGAGTGCAGAGCAGGAGGAAGAAAGGGAGGAGCAGCGGCAGAAGAATCTGGATGAGGGGCTAAGGCCTAGATCGGGACAGTCTGCAAGTGCTGGTCCCTAGAGACAGACACAGAGGCTGCAGAAAAAGAGAGGTGTCACCAGCAATTCCAGTCCAGGGATCCTATTCCTTGTCTTATACTGGACCACACCAAGGCACCTCCAGGCCAAGCTTGCGGCCAGGCCCCTTGGATGTTTCTGAGTCAGAAGACTCAAGACCCTAAGATATGCTAACAAGTCAGGGCACTTAATGATGTGAGTCACAACTCCCTGGGGGCCAGGGGTGTGCTGCCAAGCCTTCTCCCTACCTTGTCTCATTGGTACTATCATTCCTTAAATTGTATTGTACTGTCAAACCTCTGTGGCTTGTTTGCCTGTTTTCTCTGCTAGAAGCCCTTTGTCCTTGTCAAATATTTGGGCAAACTACTCTCTCTTTAGGCTGTTCTCGAAACTCATTACTCACTGACAGCCCCAGGTAGTGACTGTCACTCAGCTCTGGGGCGCCCCAGCAGGCTGCCCACTCATCTGTTATCAGCCTGACCGTGAGCATATTCTACCCACCCTTCCTCATGTCTGTCTCTCCGCCAGGCTGACAGTCCCTGAGGGAGGAGCTCCCCCTCTCCTCTCTGCTTTCCCAATGCCCAGGACAACCCTGGTGCCTGAGAGGCACAAAGGTGTTTGTTGAATTGAATGGGATCAACTCCTCACTGATGGGCTGAGTAGCAGTTGCAAACCTCTCCCCACAAAGCTGGGGGATTCGTGTGCCTGTGCTCAGCCTCACCTGTTCCCCCCTCCACCAGGGAAATGGGTTCACAGAGGAAGCCCTGAGCTAGAAACGCAGCCTTACACATGTACGTTGTCGCACTGATGGAGAATGGTGCTTATAAATGCTTCCCGTTCCTCACATAGATCTCGTGCTGTGGTTGGTGAACATAAGATCATTCTGGAAATGACTCTGCTTCATTTCTGATTTAGCATCAACGCACTGTGGCCCTCAGCAGTGTAACGAACCTCTGTGTCGAGGGGTTAATGACCAATAACCAAACCCTTAAATCAGCCTGCCTGTCTGCAGAGAGGCCTGCAGCTCATTTTTTGAAAAAGAGGTAAAAGAGCCTATTTCTAATACACATTCTGGATGTCACAGCCAGCACTCTGTAAATTGAAATTTAATAAAGCAAGGCTCCCTTCCTTCACGCCCTCTGTATCTGACACCCTGCCTGTTTCTATGACTCTCATCTGCAGACCTATTGATCAGTCAGACTCAAGACAGGGGCACAGAGATGAGGAGGTGAGGCACTGCAGCTGGATGGGTAGTCCTCTCCCTCCTGGTCTTTTCTTGCCCTCCTATGGATACCCTGGTCCCTGCCTACCTTGTCCTTACCCAGCAGATAGGGATAAGTTCATCCTTCTCACTGTGGAAAGAAGCTAGTCCCTATCTGCAAAGGCATTGCTTTTAAAGCTAGAATCCAGAAAGGTGTGTGCTGCGCCAACATTTCATTCCTAGGCTTCCCAAACTCTCCTTAACCCAACTAGCTTTCAACCTTGGTTGCACATTAGAATCACCTGGAATAAAGCCCCGTGCTCAGGCCCTAGCCTTGAGACTGGTTTATAGGTTTTAAAGCTCCCCAGGTGATTCTGATGTGCAGCCAAGGTGGAGAGCCATGCCTTAGCTTGATTGCATTTAGGAGTTCGTCCTTGTGGTTCTCGTGATTTCATTTGCTCTCAGATATTCCTCCTGTTCCAAGATCTGGCCCACAGCTTGGCTGTGCCTTCCTTCCTTGCCTTTGCCAACCTCCCAATTTTAACACTTTGCAGTCACTTCATTATGTGTGACTCTTAACCCCCTAGACAGCGTCACACTCCCCTATTATGTTCTTCAGCCCCTCAGACAGCTGGGCTCTTAATTCCTTGTTGGGCTGCAACCATCCAGGATATGGATAAATATCCAAAGAAGTGATCAAAAGGACGCTGGTTCATCCGGGCTATTTTTCCAAGGTAAGTGCCTGGCAAATTCAGCTGTTTTCTCCGGTACAATGGGTTCTAGAGCCTCTTGTAAAGAGTGTCCCAGTATAACTCCCCCTTTCCACCCCTCACCACTCTCCAGGCCCAGGACAGTTTCAGCCAAAGACCACCACTGCTGCCCCATGCTGGAGGCTCAGCAGGGAGAGTCTAAACATCCCTGAGTGTTATGTATAAAAGTTTTCTTTGGGTGATGCAAAGAAAAATTAGTACGGAGACAAAGGATCTCTTAGCAAAGCAATTCTTTTTACTTCCTGCAGAAAGGATCCTCCCACTAGGAATTTTGCCATAAGAGTACAATGAACAAAGGAAAGCAGACGTATTTATTTATTACGCATTTGGCGTCATCCTTACTGCTGTGTCTGATCTCCGTTGGCTGCAGCCAGACCTCACAATCTAAACTAAAACCCGATTGGCTAATAACTTGAAACTTTTCTAAACAGGTGAAAGCAATGGAGAGCAAAACAAAGGAAGCCCATATAAGGAAGGGGCATAGGCTGCGAACTGGGACATGCCTCTGAGCACGTCCGGCACAGATAGCTTGGTTAAAGTACAAGGGCATAGAATGTACTACGTGCCTGCAAGCAGGTCTAACGGTTGCATAGGATGGGGCTTCTAGCAAAAAGGCAAGAAGGCTTTTAAAGAAAGTCTTTAAAACAAACTTGTTTCTAACACTTATGAATTTTTCTTAAACAAGAAAGAAAACTTTGAAGAGGAACTGTTCTACTTCCCACACTGAGATACCTTGTTTTTCATGCGCACCTACTTGATAGGCCAGCAGAGTTGCCAAGGAAGCCTCATTTAATGGAGGAAAAACACCTGGTCCAAATTTACATGCCCATCGTTTGCAAAAGAACTCATACTCTAGTTGTGCCTTGAAAATGTGTGTATTAGTAAGTAGTGTAACCTCATTTTGCCCCATGTTCTAGATTTGCCTGGGAGGCCCTCCTTGACTCTCCCTCTGTCCATCCCATGATTTTGGCATCTCAGTCTTTGTTTAGCTTGGTGAGGGTTCCAGAATTTCTGCAGAGGCTGAGGCATAACACAGGTATTGAGGTCTTGATAGAAGAGGGGATGAGATGATTAAAAAATACATTGTAGTTCTACTTTTAGTTCTTTAAGGAATCTCCAAACCAGTTGATCCAGCAATCCCACTCCTGGGTATCTACCCAGAGGAAAAGAAGTCATTCTATGGGAAGAACACTTGCACACACATGTTTATAGCAGCACAATTCACAATTGCAAAAATATGGAACCAGCCTAAATGCCCATCAACCAACAAGTGAAGAAAATGTGGTATATATACCATAGAATACTACTCATCCATGAAAAGGAATGAAATAATGGCATTTGCAGCAACCTGGATAGAGTTGCAGGCCATTATTCTAAGTGAAGTAACTCAGGAATGGAAAACCAAACGTCCTATGTTCTCACTTAAAGTGCGTGCTACACTATGAGGATGGAAAGGACTAAAAATTATATAATGGACTCTGGGGACTTGGGGAAAGAGGTGGGAGGGGAGTGAGGGATAAAAGATAGACATTGGGGCCGGGCACGGTGGCTCATGTCTGTAATCTCAGCACTTTGGGAGGCCGAGGTGGTCAGATCACCTGAAGTCAGGAGTTTGAGACTAGCCTGGCCAACATGGTGAAACCCTGTCTCTACTAAAAAAAATAAAATAAATCAGCCTGGTTTTGTGGCTTACGCACACAAGAGAATTCCTTGAACCCGGGAGGCAGAGGTTGCAGTGAGCCGAGATCAGGCCACTGCACTCCAGCCTGGGCAACAGAGCAAGACTCTGTCTCTAAAATGAACAAAAGAAAACAAAACAAAAATCTACACAGGTACAGTGTACATTGCTCAGGTGCTGGATGCACCAAAATCTCAGCACAGCTAAAGAATTTATGCAACTGACCACCTATTCCCCAAAAACTATTGAAATAATAATATAAAAATAAAAATACATAAATTGGCCATATCAAAGAATGCAAGGGAATGGGGCCTGGTGGAGGTTGGAGGCAGGAGGTTGAGATTCTTGTCCCCATGTTGGCAAAGGCTCTTTGGTAGAGTAGAAGCTAACAAAGGCCTGCGCATCCCCAACACCCTCCTCTGGGACAGATGCCTTCTGCTTTAGAGAAGTGGTTTGCAAACTTTAAAAATTCATCATAACCTGTTGTTCAAACAAAATGTTATATGAATTCCAATTATCCAAAAGACAAAAGAAGATTTGTGGTGGGGCTGGGAGAGGGTTCTGGAACCGCCCCCCACAATGGCCCCTGAGACCCCTTCTTGGAGTCCCTAGAGCTCAGTGTGACAACCTAGTGGGAACGGCGCTGGTATTCCCATTGCTGGTTCATGGGTGAGTTCAGGCTGGCCCTCGGCACCAAGCTCCCAGACCTGGGCAGCCTGAGCTGAGGTTCAGAACTGGGCAGAGGTGGTGGCTATCAGTGCTGCCGAGAAGAGGCCTTCCGAGGAATGGGTAAGGGGCCACAGGCCTTGAACTACCAGAACTCAGCCTCGCTCTGGACTTCTCCCTAAGCAGGGAGAGGAGACAGCAACTGCTTACCTGTGTGCCTTCACAAGTGTTTAAAAACTCTCATGGTCTCATCCTTAAAAGTGGCAGGTAGCCACAGGTATGGGAAACACCTAGCAGAGGACATGCGTACAGGGGTACAAAACTGAGTGCTCTCTTCTCTTCCTTCTCTTCCTGAGGCTGTTCTGCCCCCAGTGCAGAGTTCCCATCAGCCAGGTGAGGCTTGACACACCTGAGGGGTGGCTCCTATGGAGGGCTGGAGGGCAGGCTCTGAGATTAGGGCATCATGCAGGGCGGGAGCCCTTACCCCCCAAGGTAAGGGGACAGAGGAGAACCTCTAGCCTTGGAGGACGTTACCCAGCCTCGACTCTGGCTCTGAAGGCAGGAGTGTGCAACCAGAGTTCTGTGGTCGCCCTGGCCAGCTGTCCATCTTAGCTCTCAGTCATGGCTTCTATCCCTGGCCTGGAGGAGAGGAAAATGCCGCTAGCATAAGACCTAAGGTACGATGTGTTGATTCTTTTAAAACCTTGCAGGTGATTTTGCTTTTCCTCCTGCAAGCATCAAAACGAAATGCTGAAAATCTGGTTTGCAGCCCTGCTGAGCTGTGTGGGGCTGAGTAGAGAATGAGCCCAATCGATCACTGGCAGCTGAGGAGGACCTGAGTGGTCGGGGGTGATGTTTTTATGCCCCGGGGTTTGTAAGATGTCCACAGGCAGGATAACAGCTTACCACAGCCTCCGACCAGAGTTATAGGAGGGATGCTGCTGTCTCAGCACTTTGTAGCATTTTTTATTCTAGATCCCTTAAGCTCTCTGGTGCTCAGTCCAGGTCCCCATTGTGGCTGAAAGGGATCACAGTGGAAACCCTCTTCCGCCCCCACCCCTGGCCCCCCAGCTGGAGCTGGAGTTGGAGTGATCCCAGGGAGGAGGTCACACGTGTGGCTCTGGAGTTAAACTGCCTCGCTGTAAATTTCAGCTACTACTCACCAACCGTGTGACTTTGGAAACATTGCTTATGGTCTTTATACCTCAGCTTCCTCATCTGTAAGGTAGGGGATAATATGAGTATCTGCCTCACAAAGTCATTGCTAGGATTAAATGAGATAAAGCATGTAAATCATTTCATGTCGGCACCGTGTAAGACATAAAAACATGTCGGCTTTTACTATAAGCAGTCTAAGTTAGGGTATCTCAGCAGCGGCACTACTGACATTTTTGGCCAGATAATTCTTTGCTATTGGGGGCTGTCCTGTGCATTTAGGATGTTGAGCGGGATCTCTGAGCAGCCACTCAACACCTCCCACCCCACCCCCAACCATCATGACAACCAAAAATGTCCCCAGGCATTCCAAATAGCCCCATTAAGGGCGACTGTTCTAAGTCACTTCTTGCCTTACACCTTCCAGAGCTCCCATTGCTCAGAAAGTTTAGCTATGCTTGTTGGGCCTGCAGGCTCTGAAAGGGGGCCACCTTGTGCAAAACTTTTTCCGTTTTTTTGTGTTCGGGCCATTTGTTTATTTAATCCACTAGGCCGAGCTTCTGAGATGTCCATGTGAGGATTTGAGACAATCCTCTTTGCCAAACCTTGCTCTGTGATCTGCCAGCACCAGTCAAGAGGCATTGTTATTTTGTTTTAAAATAGCAAACAACTGTCTGCCCCTATTATGATTTTCCCAGACTCTGGAGCAATAAACAGCTCTGATGACAGCTGTACCAGATAGTAAGTGCACACATGTCTCTCCCAGCATCTCCCTAAATTCTTCACAGCAGCTAAGTAGATAAAACTGATTTCAGCTGTTACCTGAGTGGCCGCTTGTGTCTGCGGCGTCCGCTCTGCAGAGTTGGGCTCTGATAACAGAGAAGAAAACATGGGAAAGATTGGCTCCCTGGCTGTCCTTGTCTTACAGCCCACATTCCCAAACCTCAGGAAATGTGTGTCCTGGCATGCAGGGAGATTATGAGCTACACTGTCCTAAGGAGGTCACGGTGCAGTCAACCCAAGGACATAAACAGGTGTGTGGCATTTGGCACGAGGCCCAGGCGGCAGACTGAGGCCCCACACTGTTGAATAATCAGGGAAGGCTTTTTGGAGATGGTAGGTTCTCATTTCTATTTTCAAAGTAGTGAGAGGTGGGGGAGGTGAGTGCAAGAAGTCCGGGCACTTCTCATATTCATGCGATTGGGGTCATTATGTTCTGATACGTTGTTGGTTTCCCTAACGCGGCATGGCTTCTCCAGGACAGGGACCATGGCTTTTCTCATCTCCGTAGCCCTAGATCCCAACCTAGAGATTACTTGTTAGTTGAATAGAGGTATGGGTGTGATGCCTAACTCTATGACTGTTTAATTTTCTACATCCTACCAGTTGCCAGATTCTCCCTCAACTCCAATAAACTAGAAGCCACAGGACATCGGCTTTTCTCGGTGGTGACCTGGAAATCCAGGCCACGCAATGGACAGTCTCAGGATTCCGATGCAGACTGCCTCTTGCTAGTGAAGGCTTGGAAGAGGTCCCCCTTGCCTCTTGTTCTGGTTACTTTTCCACATCGAAGCTGGACAGCCTACATTTGGTCTCTGCTCAGAACTTTGCTCACTGTGATTTTTCACCTCTGTTAGGGAAAGACTCGGTCATTTTTGTCATTTTGATGTCAATTTCCATGGGTTCACCAAGCCTGATCACTTGTAAGGTGACCTCAGAGAGCAGATCGTAGCTGTAATGAGCATCTTTTGCTCCTTCCTCCAGACATTCTCCACCCACCTCCCTTCATCCTGAGAAGCTGACTTTATGGAACGTTTCAATGGAGATCTCTGGCTTCCAGTTGGGTTTTGCCAATGGCCTGAACCAGCATGAGGTTGAAGTGGGGATGAAAGAGTGAACTTGGGGTTTTTATTCAGCATTACTTGCCATGACCCCTAAACCCTCCTCTCAGCTTTCACTCATGACTTTTTTCTGACAGGTTCTGGGGACAGCTCTATCCTCTCATTCCACTGGGCACAGGGGCACTAATGGCTTCATGTTACTTTCCCTAGGGAACCATCCTATCCCTTGTGGTTCCCTGAAACCCTACCCACACCTTCGAAAATGGTGCCTTTATTACACACTCCTTGGGTCTTTCCCTGCTACAGTGGGCCGTCTCTTTCCTGTTGAAATCGTGACTGATACTCTGGCCTAAGGGAATACCCTGCGTGCCCTCCATCCCCTCCCAAGAGTCTGAAGAGACTTCTGAGCATCAGGAAGGATCCACCATGAACGATCACCCTTACTCACTCTCCTAACCTGCACTGTCTTCTTTCCACTTCTGTCCCTTTTTATGGCCTGGCACACAGGTTTAAAGAGTACTTGGCAACCCCGCTCTTTTACTAAAGCAAGAAATACATCATTTTACCATTTTGAATTAATCAAACATATTTGCCAATGAGAATTTTTGAACATGTCGAGATAACCAGAGAGAACACCCTGAATATTCTAACCTAAAGTGGAAAAGTGTGGTATCTTGGTTTGTTTCTCGGGCGTAATCATTGGGGCAGGGGGAGACTAAGGATGAGGGTGGCAGCATGTTCATGCCTTTAGCAATATGAGGCAAAGAGTTTGCAGAACCCTAAAACTTTTCACTCAGAGCCCTGATTGGGAACCATGGCTCAGGGGTGAAAATGTTGAAGGCCAAGAGTCACGTGGCTTTCCTCTAGACCAGGCCCAATCCACAGCCCGTGGGAGACTCCTATTTTTGTAAATGATGTGTTAATGAAATATAGCCATTTGTTTGTTTTATTTTCTGGGGTGTGTTTGCATTACAGTAGGAGAGTTAAATTTTCAGAAGCTGTATGGTCCTCCGTGCAGAAAGGAGTTTGCAGAGCGGGCGTGGCTGTCGTCCTTAGAAAGGCTTGCTTACAAGGGTGGCATCCAAGAGCTTGGGTCTCAGGAGGATGCCCAGCAGAACTGATAAGAGAGGCTCCCTGTACTTAACCTGATTATACAAACACCACCACCTCGGCTTACCACCCACTTTCCTTCTGGAAGTCTGGGATTTTGGTGCATACCAGGCAGAAGCTGCCAATGTGACAGCCCCAGTAAAAGCCCTGGGCACGGCATCTCTAATGCGCTTCTCTGGTGGACAGTATTTCCCATGTGTTGTCACAGCTCAAAGGAATTGAGTGTGTCCTGTGCAGCTCCCCGGGAGGGGACCTCGGAAGCTTGGGCCTGGTTTCCCCAGGCTTTGGCCAGGAGCCTTTTTCCTTTTCCTTGTGGATTTGTTTTGTATCCTTTCGCTGTCATAAATCATAGCAGTGAGCACGGCTGTGTGCTGAGCCCTATGAGTCCCCACAGAAAATCATCCAGCCTAGGGGTGGTCTTGGGGACTCCCCAGCACACCCACAAGACCAAACATATTTGCCATCCAGCCCTTTAAGAAAAAGTTTGCCACCTCCTGCTCTGCACTGTCTCAGTGTGCATGAAAAGAATGTGTTTCACATCTCCCATCCCACAAGACTCTGCGCTCCCTGAAGGCGTGGTCCAGGCTTTTTGCTCTGACAAAGCACAGTATCTGACATGAAATATTTATGAAGGGAGGAAGTCGGGGAGTCTGTAAATAACGGATTCAAGAAGGGTTTGTAAACTGGGTGAAGAAATAAATGTAAAAGATTATGACCAATGTCTTCCAATGAAAGATTAGAATAGAAATCATCAGAGTATATTACATATATAAGGTTGTTTTATTTCTTGTAGTTATGCAGGTGGACTAGATACCATACTGGTTCATAATGTAAAAGGGTTTTTTCTTGACCATTGCAATAGAAAAAATCTGAAGGCCACTGGATGTGAAGACTCCAGGGTCTTCCCTAACTGTGGCCTCTCTGCCAGCTGCCTGGAAGAATCGCCACCTACCCGTCTCGCCTCTGTGGCCATTGGCATTTATCCGCACTGTCTCCTTCCCTCTGCCCCCTAGAATGTGTACTACACGAGCAGCCAGCAGATCCACGTGGGCATCCTGAGCCCCACCGTGGATGACGATGACAACCGGTGCCTGGTGGACGTCAACAGCCGGCCCCGGCTCATCGAGTGCAGCTACGCCAAAGCCAAGAGGATGAAGCTTCACTGGCAGTTCTCTCAGGTAACAGCCCCGGAGCCCGGCACAGTGGCAGCCAGCAGCCGCAGCGGAAAACCAGGAGAGTGGCCTCAGGGGCCAGGGAGGGGATGCAGGAGAGGGGGAGGAGAGGGAGACTGGCAGTAGTGAGGCTGTGATGGCAGGCCACCTCTCAGGGATTTGATGAGCACCTGCCATTGCTGTGGGTCTCATGTGTTAGTATTGACCCCTGTGATATTGGCTCTGGGAGAATTTGTGGTTGTTGTTTTATTATCATAATAATTTTATTATCATTTTACTTAATTTTTAGATAGAAGGAAACTGAGGCTCAGAGAGGAGAGTCCCCTGCCCAGAGTCTTACAGCTAGGGGCAGGGCTGAGATTTCAACTCGGGTCTTTTTGACTTTAAACCTTCCCATTTATCCTATACAAGCCTCTGCTCACAAGATGGAGCCCCCGGTCTCCCAGGTGTGGACAGTGCGGGGTCTGTGATCTGCCACCCCCTCTGCCTTCCTCCCTGTATGGGGTCACTCTGGGAGAAGAGGTTTTCTTGCTGGGCACCATGTTGGGGCCATTTGGTGAAAGGCAGTCTTCACACTAGTGACCATGGGACATTCCTTTATTAAGTCTCTGTGAATTCAGGGGCCCATATTTGACTTCCTGCTCTTCACTGGCCCCTAGTAACTCCCATTATAGAATGGTGGCCAAGAATCTAGATGCCTAGCCGTGAGGATAACCTCTGCCTCTGCCCAGAGGTGTCCTAGCCACCATGCAATCTGCTAAGGTAGGATCAGTTTTCACCTACAGATAGGGATGCCTGCCTCCCAGGTAGAGCAGGGAAAGTGTTAATAACAGGGAGTGAGGGAGCCCATGGGATTGTGGAGCCTCAGGGCTGCCTGGGGCTGTGCATCGTGGACATTCCCAGGGAGGTTCAGGAGGGAACGCCTATATTCATGGGACTGAGTGGCAGGGGCCCCTAATTCCAGCCTCCCAGCAAGCTGCTTCTCCCCTGGTGAGGATGGAGGCTGCTGGGGGTACTGCAAGGAGCTTTGGAAGTTGGCTATACCTTGATTCCAATCCTGGCATCCAGTTGCTCTCCCTGTAGCAAGGTTGCTACTAAGGGGAGTCTCAGCTACATCATAATCTATTGGGTATAGGGCACCTTTGACTGTGGTCTGGGTATGCAGAATCAGAGGACCTAGAGAGACTCTCAGGTCCTAAACAAATGGTGAAGGTCAATACAGAGTGCAAGTTCAAAACAAGGCCATGGACTTAGGAGCTAGTCAGAAAGCAGAAGCAAGAGCCTAAACCAGGGCTTTGTGAACACCAGAAAGCAGATGGTGGCGAGAAGCCCAGGAGCCAAAAGGGAGCATTTCCGAGGACAGGTGGAGGATGCAGGTGGCAGCTCTGTGAGTCCCAGCTTGTCATGCAAAGTGTGGAGGGTTCAATGAAAGGGAACTCGTGCAAAGGACTCGTGACTCCTGCCCCTTCCTGTCCATGTAACCTTTGACATGTGCTGTGAACTGTAAAGTTCTGTCCCAATAGGAATAATAGCTAACATTCATACCGTACTTACTGTGTGCCAGGCATATATTAACTCATTTAATCCTCACCACAACCATATGTGGCAGGTACCACCTGACCTCATAGATGAGGAAACTGAGTCACAGAGAAGTTAACAAACAAGCTCAAGGTGCTCATGTTGCTCATTATTCATGAAATAGTTCAAACTCTCTCTTTTACTTCTCATCATTGAAGGTATGTTGGAAGTGGCCCCGTGGGAGAAAGCCAGAGGTTAGGGCTTAGGTTTGAGAACACAGGGTATTCTTCCTCCCACCTCCCTCTCTGTGGAAACACCAGGTGTCCCAGCTGTGAGCTGTTGCTGACTCTACACTGTGCCTGGCAGAAGCCTTCATCAGTTTCCTCTGCCAGATTTCCAGCTCAGGGTCCAAAGGATGGGGCTACATTTCCATCCTTTCCTCTTTCAAGTTGAGAGGCAGAGGGAGGCCTGGGGGTGTGCGGTGGGGAGGACAGTTAGGTATATGCCTGGCGATTTCTCAAGTTGGGCTAGGTGCAAAGTAGGCTTGTAGATTGGAGGCAACAGAGTCATGAGTGCATATGCCAGGCTCCATGGAGGTGAATGGGGCTGACTTTGCTGGGGCGAAATGGGCTTCATGCCTGAGATTGTCTTCAGAGTCTATGGGGGTCACAAGGGCCTTTTTTTGCTACCCTCAGCCAGACCTGCTGGGCCTCTGGGTTCCACTTGCCCTGCTGTCTGTGAATGGAACAGTGCAGGAAGTTGGTGGTGGTGCAAGCAGGGGTGGGCAGGGCTGTTGGCTTCTCAGAAGACAATGTACACAATGTACTTAACTTGGAATGAATGTTAAGAACGTGTGGGAGCATGCTCTGTTTGGAAGGAGTGAAGGGCATTCCAGGGAGAGGAAGCAGCATGTGTGAAAGTTGTGAGACATCGAAAGCAGGCCATGCTCAGGGAGTTGTTGGTAGTCAGGTGTGGCTGGATCCTGGAGGGCACAGTGGGGAGCGGCCAAAGAGCCTGGAACGGCCACAGGGCCAGCAGATTTGGTTCTGTAGGAGATGAGGATGGTGGCCACAGGGCCTGGTGGATTTGGTTCTGTAGGAGATGAGGATGGCGGCCACAGGGCCCGGTGGATTTGGTTCTGCAGGGGATGAGGATGGCGGCCATGGGGCCGGTGGATTTGGTTCTGTGGGAGATGAGGATGTGCAACTCCATCATGTTTAGGTCTGGGATTTTGAAAGCCCCCTCTGGCAGGGATCGTGAAGCTGGATTAGGAGAGATTCTGCAAAAGAAAAGAGACAGGATGAAGAGTTAGCAGGAAGCTGGCATGTAGTTTGAAGGTTTAGCGATTTCTTCCTCTCTCTCCTTCATGACCATTGGGTCCTCATGGCCCTGCCCCAGTACCCTAAATCTCCTCTCAGTACAAGCTCTAAGGCCAATCCTAGGAGCTCAGCTTTGGTGGTGTAGGCTGGAAGTGTTGACAGGTACCACCAGGAGTCCTCTAATCAACAAGAGTACTGCTTCAAATTACTGCAGGAAGAGGATGAGCAGTGGCTTCCAGGCTATCCTGGAATAGACCCTGGAGGCCTCAGCCCAGCCAGCTACTTGCAGCCCTGGGGACTTGGTGTCATCCAGACATGAGTGTTTCCGAGCTGAAGTAAGCATCCAGCTCTCTTCAGAGTCCTCTGCCTGTCTGTGAGCCTCAGCCTTTCTGTGTTCAGCCTTATACAGTTTGATATCAGTTAACTGCACGGCAACCCCACCTCCAAGATGAGACATTGAGATGAAGTCACCATCCAAGATCACATGGCCTGAGAGTGGTGGATTCATTGGCTGAGTCTGAAGCCCAGGCTGCTTTGACATCCAAGACCTGCACCAAGACACTTCTACCCTCTTTCCAGCCCTCACAGAGTCCTTCCCACCCATGCTCTGCGTGCCCAACTGGAGTAACTCAGCCTCCTCTCCTGTGCAGACCTAGGTGCCTTGGGGCCGTAGCTGGCCCTCCCCACTCCTCCTATCTTGTCTGTCCAACCTGGCTATTGCAGATAAGGAAACACTGTTGTAAAATGGGCATCCTTGAGGCAAAGATACCCCAAGATCCAGCTCCCTCCTTCCCTTACCCCAGGGCATGGCTTGAAAAGGTATCCCCACATAATTCCTGCTGAAACGGTCATAGCAATCAACAGAGCAGGCAGCTGTGGCACATGGCACTTCCGGGACCGGGCAGTTTTCAGCCACTTCAGCGTATGTCTAATTAAAACTCCCCAGAGTGCTTTGACAACCGTATCTTTGATCCTACAAAAGAGAACTGTTTGGAAGTATTATTTTTGAATTCATAGTTTACAGACGCAGAGCAGCCACTCTCCCTTGCTATTTAATAATTAATATATGTGAAAGTTTTGCTTACTGCAAAATGATCAATATTTATCAAGTGACCTGGACTCTGTCCTCAAGCCCTCATTGGTGAGGAGTCGCTGTTGACAAGGCCTGAAGAAGCCTGGAGCCTCTTAAATGATTAAAGTCTTGTGCTTGGGCTAATTTTCTTGCAACAGATTTTAATCTTTGCAAATTGCATTCAGATCCTCCCAACTAGAATGTTCCAGTACAGAAGCTGGGCTGAAAGGAGCTTTTACTGGGTGCATTTCATATCTCCTTTCTGGTTTCACATTATGCACTGTTTATTCTCCTGAGGACCACATTTAAGCTCCACAGACACTCAGGCTGAATTAATTTTAAAATAATCTAGTGTGTTTTCCCAGGTTCTCCTACAAAGAAGACAGGCATCTGCATATCTTAGTGTTCTATTTCATACCCTGATTTTCTGCTTAGCAAATAAAATGCATTTCCTCTAACCCCCGCAAGCTCTTCTGAATTTCCAGTACTTCAGGCTGAACCAGGACAGCGTTAGATACTGACACTGAGAAACCACATTTGATGAAAACATCTCTTGGCAACGCTGATGTGCAGGGCTCTGATGAGCAATTTTCCAGTGATGAACAGTCTTTCCTTTAGTCGTTCATCAAACATTTATTGAGCATGGGGGTTGGACAGGAGGAAGGCAGATATAAATCAGACACGGCCTCTGCCCTTAAGGAGCTCATGGGCATGTAAAGACACAACAGAACCGAATGATGAGAGCAGAAACTGAGGGGTGTGCTGTGTTCTGAGAGCCTGGGATGACTGACTTGGTCTTCAGAACTCAGAGATGGCTTCACGTAGGAGGCTTGTTTGATCTGTTTCTTATAAGTTGTAGAGACAGTTTCTAAGCATAGAAAGAACATCTTAAATAGAGGCTCACTTGGGCAAAGGCTTGAAATAGCTGATTATATTTTAGGAATAGGAATCCATTGTCTGCTGTGGGTAGAATTTGGGGTTTTTGATGGAGCAAGTAGGAGACACGACTTGAGAGTCATGTAGAGCAGATGATGGTGGTTGTTGAAAGTCACACCAAGAAGGTAGATTTCACCTTAAAAGCAGAAGGAAGGAATAGGGAAGGTTCTTAAGTAGTAGATTTCCATGGTGGGATGTGCAAAATCCCCCTTTGCATCCAAAGGTGGGGTGGATTGGAAGGAAAGAGGCTGGAAACGGGGAAGCAAGTTAGGGAGGAGACTGTTCCATTGTTCGGGGAAGAGACGGGAGGACTTGGTTGCCACAGGGGTGTGGGGACAGACAGCTGTCAGGGAGGACTTTGAGAGACATTTCAGCAGGTTATTACATAGTGATGGATTAAATGATGGTAGTTGGGTAGTGATCAAATGAAAGAGTCTTTCTAAAACATTCACAGATCTTAACCAAAGGCCCCTTGTGTGCCAGGACGTGAGCTAGGTTTGTGGGAGCTCCAAAGATGAACAAAATCCTATCCCCAGCGACTGTCTTCGAATGCATGCATGCTCACTGGAAAAGAAAAGAAAAGAAAAGCCATACTACAGTATTTTAAGAACATTTCAGGTTAATAGTCCGAGGGTCCTGCTTAGCTGGGAAATCCCTAGTTCCTACAGTGAATGCCTTTAAGTGGTAGTGCATCCCACCTGTAGTACACAGACATGCGTTAGGTAGGGTACTCAGTTACGGCATAAACACACACTTCGTCCGATCACCTCAGATTTGGGGGAGGGAGGTGGAAATATTTTATACTAAAACAGACATGTATATTGCATGAAGTGGAGTACAAATTTAAATAAGTATTTTTTAAAAACAGGAGGATCTGATGAAATCGCAGGGTATCCAGACTGGATTTCATGTTGCCCTCAGACTCTGGGTTCTTTGGCGGGAACGTTGGCAAGGCCCAGCTGGGAGTTCAAGGGCATGCAGGGCAGACAACACACGTCCAGCCCCCTGTGCTTGCTTCATTCTCAGAGCGGCACTGATGCATTTTCCAAGTGGGGAACATCGAGGTTAGCCACAGAGATGTCTGAATGCCAGGAAAGGAGAGATTTTCAGAACTTGCTGAGACTGCCCGGAAGAGACTGAGCCCCTAGCCAGGGCTGTCTGTCAAGGGACAGTTGGCTCTGATTTGTGAGGTCTAATTTGATAATTTGATGCAAGATGAATAACTCACGCAGAAACGAACTAATTGCAGAGCACATTTCCCAGGGAACACCACTAACTCTGCCAAAGTATTTCCTCACACTGGAGGAGAAGTCTTTGACTTTCTCCTGCTCCAGTCCCCAAACGCTGTCAGCAAGTCCAACTTTGAGAACCTTGTGTGTTGGAAAGACAATAATGGAGTATTTCATCACGGCTCCAGAATAAAACAGCTTTTCATTTTCATGTCATCTGAATGGGGCAAGTGTGGAACTGTCTAGTTTTGAGGGACGGACAAAGCCTCGTTTAGGCCTTGAAAGTGAGTTATTTTTGGTCTATGGCATTTAGCGCTTCCCTCCGCCCCCTCATCCCACAGATATCAGGGACCAGGACCAGGTGTGATGCTCAGCTCCCCACTACCCAGATCTGGGTGAGATTTTAAAATGTAGTGCTCAAATATGTATGTGGTGTTTACTATGTGCCCTGTACTACTCTGTTTTATAAATATCACTTACTCCCTATGACAGTGCTATAAGGTGCTTACTATAATTAGGCCCAGTTTTGCAGAGGAGGAAACTGAGGCATGGAGCGATTAAGTCATTTGTCAAAAATCAGATCTGAGAATCCTGCCTCTGGAATCCATGCATTAAACCACCATACCATGGTGCCTTGTCCTGGCTCTGGAAAACCAGTGGATAGCTGCAATGGGAGTTTGGGGCTGGAGCCTCCCTGCTGAGCCAATCTCAAATATGTGTGGACTGGCTGGATCCCTGCCTCCTCAGCAAACTCCCTGCAGCCATCCTGCTGTCTCCATACCTCCTCTCCCCCTGTCCTTTTGTGCTGCGGTTCCTGTTACCCCATCTTCAGTCCATGGGGCCTTCACACAAGTCCCAGGCAGACTCTCACACGGGCAAAGGTGAGATTAAGAAAGAAAACACCCAAGCACTTAAATAAAACACGAAAGTCTTGACAAGTAAATCAGGTGTTGGATATTCATAATACAAAAAGACCTCTGAACTCTACAATAAAGACTGAATCGCAGGGTTTCTTTAACTAGCTGTAACGTCCCGCACATGCTTTGAATTATTTGATTACTAATCATTAACTATTTAACCTGGAAACTCCTGAGCTCCCCATGCTTAAAGACAAAGACCCACTGGGCCGCTTGCCTGTGGAAAATTAATTAAAAAGGAAAGTGCAATGGGAATTCTGAAATAAGCAGAGAAGTCTTTGGAATACATGAGTTAGTACACACACACTGTCCTTGTGAACTCCTTGATTGCAAAAGACCAGCCTGAGCTTAACCCAAATGCTCCCGATCTTCCACCTCATGGTGCAAGGGACCAGCTGGACCCAACCCTTTCCTGAAACAGGGTCATTGCTTGTGCTCTCAAAGTGTGGTCCCAGACCAACACCACCAATGCAACAGCACCTGGGAACTTTAAAAGGCACGTTTTCAGGCCTTACCTCAGATCTACTGAATCAGAGGTGAGAGGGGCAGTGATCTGTAGTTTTAACAAGTCCCCAGGCTACTCTCTTACATCTCGGGAAGAACAGGACAGTCAGTCTGGTGCTAGCTGTTCCACACCTAGACACCGCAGACCCACCTGGGGAAACTGAGGCAGAGAGGTGCTTAGCTGTGTAATAACCTGGGATCTGCTCCTCAGTGCCCAACAGGCTCATGGACTGTGTCTTCCACATACCCCAGCGTACACAGTTAGTTCTCTTTGTTGAGACACAAATTGAGTGCCCCAGCGTGCTCCTTTTTTGCAAGTCAGAAGACTGAAGCCCAGAGCGGCTCAGCCATTTTCCTGGGGTCACATGGCCAAGGCAGGGCACAGAGTCCTGGGTTCTTTGCTTCTGCTCATGCCTTTCCAGCTCCTATTCCAGAGAGGCCCAGAAGGAGGAGGAACTAGACTGGGAGCTGGGAACCTGGCTCTAGGAATTATCATTAGCCTCCTAAATTCTATACATTTAACTTTTGATTTTTTTTTTTTTTTAGCTGCCGTTTCCATATTTAATTTGGATTTCATTCCAATTAAGTTCTCTGTGTGCTGTGGCTTCTCTCCTGCCAGGTTTAATTGCCCTTATTTAAATTCTTTAATTAAAAGTGTTTTGTGTTTCCAGATTATGTAGTTGTAGTATTACACGAATAATGTAGATGACAGGGCTGGTGAACCAAGTAACTGTGCCCTCCATAGAGGGAGGGGCCAGCCCAGAGCCATGACACTGGCCCAGAGGCTGCGGGTTGGGCCCTGGGAGTGAGGACAGAAGTCAGCTAACACATGCCCCTTCTTCCTTCCTTCCTCCAATGCTCTGCACCCAACACAGCACCACGCAGAGTAACTCGGTTAACCTGTCAGTCAGCCTCTGCAGTGGCTAGCCCTGTCACTCAGATCAAAAATCAAAGTCTTGTTTGTAATTCCACCACTTTGGGAGGCTAAGGCAGGTGGACTACCTGAGGTCAGGAGTTCAAGACCAGCCTGGGCAACATGGTGAAACCCTGTCTCTCCTAAAACTACAAATATTAGCCAGGCACAATGGTGCACGTCTGCGATTCCAGCCACTTGGGAGGCTGAGGCAGGAGAATCACTTGAACTCAGGAGGCAGAGGTTTCAGTGAGCCGAGATCCTGCCACTACACTCCAGCCTGGGTGACAGAGTGAGACTCTGTCTCAAGAAAAAAAAAATTCCAAAGTCTGTTTAGTGGCCACAAGGTCCTACCCACCCACCCTTGCCTCCTGGACCTCATCTCCTCCTGCTAACCCCAATCTCAGGGCCCAGGACTCCCCCAGCTCTGACCTGGGCCACCTCCTCCCCACCTTCTTGTCCTTGCTGAGATCTCACTTTTGATTGAGGACTTGGCCACCTCTTAAATTGCCGTCTGCCTCCAGCTCACCACCACCCCGAGCCTCTTTCCCTGTCTACATTTTTGTGTATAACCTTATCACCTTCTCATATGCTTTGGAATTTATTTTCCTGCTCTCCCTCCTAGAATATAGTCTCCACAAAAGCAAAGATCTTTTTCTGTTTAGTCACTGATATACCTCAGCGGCCTAGAATGCTAGGCACTCATTAAATATTTGCTGAATGGATGGAAGGATTAATGAATAGTGTCTCTGCAGAGGACCCTCAAAGGAAACAGACCTAATTTTGAAGCTTGCTCAGGTGACCCTTCTCCCCACTAGGCATTGCACCACCAGCTCCCTCAGTCTAGTTCACCACCTCTGTGACAGGCAGGGGCTGGGGCTGGCCACCATCCTAGTGAGGAACATGGGGCAGACCCCCTTGGGTTCCCAGCCTGGCACTACTTTCTACTCATTTACTGACCATGTGACCCTGGACAAGTCTCCCAGCCTCTCTGGGCCTCAGTCTCCAAGTCTGTAAAATGGGGATAATTATTCTCTTTACCTCTCAGGGCTATTATCAGGGAGACCTGGAATCGGGGATGTAAAGCATTTGGCATAGTGCCAGGCAGATGGTAAATAAGTGATAGCTGTTATTCCTCTCATCTCAGCTGCAGAACCCGCAGGCAGAAGTACAGTTAGTAAAACACGAGGCTGCTCCCATGGTGCTGAACTTCCTAGGAAGGCACTAAATGCAGGAAAGGAAGGCTTCTTCGCAATGTTTGTGAATGAAATCTTCCGAGAAAGCGGAAGAAAGAGTTTGTTCAGTGAAAGAGGCTGAGGTCGAGAACAGGGGCAGGAGGAAGACAGTGCTGGTGGCCAGTGCTATCTCCAGCACCACAGGGTGGCCTGGTTCCTCTCTCTACCCCAGATATGTTTTCAGGGAGCATGCTGAGGGCGGGGCTCTGCTCAGCAATGCCCCTACTGTGGCCTTACTTCCCGTTCTAGAGGACCCTCCCCTCCCAGCCTCCAGGGAGGGAGCTCTCCTGGCCTCAAACTCCACCCTCCCTGACAGGCTCAGATATTCTCAGGTCATGTCCCGTCCACCCACCCCCTCCCAACCCCACTCTTGGCAGAGATCCCTCCCTCCCACATCCCTCCAAGCGGCCATGTGGACTGCCTCTGGCCCAGCGTCACTGCACTTCTAGTCTCTAGGGTGCTGAGGCTATGGCTGGGCTGGGGCCAGGCCTGGGAAATGTCAGATGGGAGTCTCTGAAGGATGCTTTATGTCTTAGAGACCTCTGCTCCTGCCTCCCTCTCTGGGCCTTGGCAAGCTGCCCCTTGGAAGGCAGGCAAAGAAGGGACTGCGGTGTCTTCTGTGTGGGACGTGTTTCTCCAAGCGTCGGTGATCTGGGATCTGCACATCACCTCGCTGTTGGCAAGGCCTGGGCCGGCACCAACGCATCTTCAGCAGAGTGGGCGGTGGCACTTGGTCCAGGCCCCTGTTGGTTGTGGGCTTTGGTCACAGCCCCCACCCTGATCCTCTGATCCACAGGTTATTTTATAGCTGATAAAGGGGTTGCCTATCAGTCCTCTGCTCATCCTTCCAGGAATTGAGGACAGAAATGACCATCTGGCCCTACAGACAATGAAACCAGAAGGGCGGAGAGGCTGGCCCAGGCTCACAGCTGACTGCCAGGAAAGCAGCCTTATCCTAAGCATCCTAGCTCAGCACTCTTCCCTTCCTACCTGGCGCCAGAAATGCCAACAGATCTTGCAAATTAGCGTGAGGCTGGTTTTGGTCCCCTGCGTGAGTGCTGTTCTCAGCATGGTGGGGAAGACAGACCACTGGGCTGGCAGGGCTGTGGCGGGGCCGGGGAACTGGCCACAGATCTGCTCAGGAAGCATCAGCGACACAGCCTGGCTTGGGTGTGGGGAGCTGATATGCCTAGGCCACAAGCTTTTACACAGAGGCTAAGGAAATGTGGGCCATGGAGCAATGGTCTGGCCTTGCTTGGAGTAAGTGGCATAGGGAGTGCCTCTGGGTCTAAAAGTCCAGCCTTTAAGGGACCGGATGGGCACCCAAGGTGGACCACAGTTTCTGAGAGGACAGCTCGAGGTTGTGCCTCATGCCCATCAGGAACATCATGTGGCCCAAAGTGTCGGCTCCTTGGCTATGTTGAAGGGGCCTTTGGTCCTGTGTAATTGGGGCAGTGACCCTGGGGGCTGTGGTGAGTCCCGAGGGAGAGAAATTAACCAGAGCTTGTTCAAAGGATGCCATCCAGTTTGGAAAATTGTACAAAATTGTCCCACCGGGAACTGGGAAAGTTAAACCTGGGGAGAGAGAGATGCAGAACTGAGAGACACAGGCCTCACCTCCCCAGCTAGAAGGGAAGGTGTGGAGGAGCAGCACGCCCCTGGGGAAGACTCAGGGGAGCTCTGCCACTCCTCAGGGGACTCTAAGACAAGGATTTTAGCTCAGTGGGAGGAGCATGCCCCAAGGGTGGGCAGCTGGGGGAAGACCATGCATATTCAGGAGGGGTGAGATCCTTCTCCCTGGAGGTGTCAAGCAGAGCTGAAGGGCCCCCTGGCCCAAGTACAGAGGCCATTCAGCACATGAGAGTGAGAGGCAGCCCCTCAAGGTCTCTTTCAGCGTAGGGATTCCAGGGTCCTTTCTAGGCTTGTTCCAAGGTGCCTTTCAGAGGCCGAGCCTGCAAGCTTCTCCCTGGCAACCTGGTGGTCCCGAGCAGCTGCTGTTTCACTTTCCCCTTTATTCTTGGGTCTCTGTGCTGTTGGATGCATTGAATCTCTGCTCTCCCCAGGAGACGCCCTGGGGTGTGGGGCACAGCCAAAGAGACCTTGCTTTATTCATGTGAATGCTTCTGAATAAGTTTGTGTGATCTGCTGGGCCACCTTCCCAACACACGAAATTGGGAATCCCATATCCCCTCCACTCCCTGCTTTTCAGTTCCTGCTTCCTTCACCTGTGATTCAAAGTCCCTTCTCAGGGAGCTGGATTTTTTTCTTTTAATTTTTTAATTGAAGAACAAAATGAATACATACAGAAACATGTAAAATATACACTTTAAAATCCATGGTTTAAAACAAAGCCAATGCCTGGGTGACCATCACCCAGCTCAGGAAATAGGACTCTGCCAGCAACACCCTTGTGGTTCCTGCCAATCATCTTCCCACTCCCTTTTCCCCAGAGCTGACCACCATCCTGACTTTCACATCAGGGCTTTCTTTTGCCTGTTTGGGAAGTTTATATCAATAGAATAATGTTTGTATTTTGCCTGGCTTCTTCTGTTCATCATTGTATGGGTGAGATTTATCCTTATTGAATATAGCTGTACTTTGTTTTTATTGCTATATGAGATTCCATTATATGAATATAACATGAGTTGTTTGCTCTACTATTGATGGACATTTGAGTTGTCTCCAAGTTAGTTTTATAATCATGTTCTAGAAAGCATTCATGGGCATGTCTTTGGTGTAATAAATGTTTCCGATAGAAGTATTGGGTCATAGCGTTGTGTATGTTGTACACTAGGTACTGCCCATTTCAGCGGTTGTAAGAACTGAGGGATTTTTTTTTTCAGTCTTTACTTTTTAAAAAGTTTCTAATTATTATGGATGAGTTAGGCCATTCTTGTATTGCTATAAAGAAATACCTGAGACTGGGTACTTTATAAAGAAAAGAGGTGTAATTGGCTCATGGTTCTGCAGGCTGTACAGGAAGTAGGGCTTCTGGTAGGGCCTCAAGAAGCTTTTGCTCATGGCAGAAAATGAAGTAGGAGCTTGCAGGTCACATGATGAAAGCAGGAGCAAGAGTGAGTGAGGGTGAGAGGAGGTGCCACACACTTCTAAACGACGACCAGATCTTGTGTAGACTCAGAGTGAGAGCTCACTTCTCACCAAGGAACGGCCCAACCCTTACCTGAGGGATCCAGCCCCATGATCTGAACACCTCCCACCAGGCCCCACCTGCAACACTGGGGATTACATTCAACAAATATCCAAACTACATCAGTGGGTACATAATAGTTGAATATATTTATGGGGTACGTGTAATGTTGTCATACAAGCATGTAATGTGTAACGATCAAATCAGGACAACTGGGTTATCTTTTACTTCAAGGACTTATTTCTTTGTGTTAGAAACATTTCAATTCCACTCTTATTTTAAAATATACAATAAATTATTAACTATAGTTACCCTGTTGCATTACTGAGTATTAGATCTTATTACTTCTATCTAACTGTATTTTTTTCTCCCATTTTTTTCTCCCTACTACCTTTCATAGCCTCTGGTAACCATCATTCTGTCTCCATGAGTGCAATTTTTTTTTTTTAATTTTTAGCTCCCACATATGAGTAAGAATATGCAAAATTTGTCTTTCTGTGCCTGGTTTATTTCATTTAACATAGTGACCTCCAGTTTCATCCACGTTGTTGCAAATGACAGAATCTTATTCTACATATATATAAAAAGATAGATATATATATATAGAATATATATAATGAATATAAGAAGATATATAAAAGATATTTTATATATATATATTATATATATATATAATATATATATATAGGTTGTAATGATTTTTATGTTTCCTGACCTTGTAATAATCCATTACTCATCTAATAGTTTGCGTGTAGATTCTTCTGAATATTCTAGGTATAAAATCATATCTTCTGCAAATAATGAAAGTTCTCTTTCCAATTCATATTCCTTTTTTTATTATTGTACTTTAAGTTCTGAAGTACATGTGCAGAACATACATATTTCTTACATAGGTATACACGTGCCATGGTGGTTTGCTGCATCCATCACCCCATCATCTATATTAGGTATTTCTCCTACTGCTATCCCTCCCCTCGCCCCCCCACCCCTTGACAGGCCCTGGTGTGTCATGTTTCCCTCTCTGTGTCCATGTGTTCTCATTGTTCAACTCCCACTTGTGAGTGAGAACATGTGGTGTTTGGTTTTCTGTTCTTGTGTTTGTTTGCTGAGAATGATAGTTTCTAGCTCCATTCATGTCCCTTCAAAGGACATCAACTCATCCTTTTTTATGGCTGCAAAATATTCCATGGTATATATGTGCTACATTTTCCCCGTCCAATCTATCATTGATGGGGATGATCCCTGAGCACTGGGAATGAGCTCGGAGTGTTTGAGGAATGAAGAGAAGGTGGGCGCACAGCAA